>QLTV01003284.1:1410753-1434993 GCA_003457575.1 Thermophis baileyi | reverse complement strand
CTTTGTTTTTCCTGAAGACGTTTCGCTTCTCATCCAAGAAGCTTCTTCAGTTCTTCAGAAAGGAAATGTCTTCAAGGAAAACCAAGAAAGTCCAGTTGCCTTTTGAAAAAGTACCTTTGGGACAACCAGGACCTGGATGACTGAGAATCTCCATAGACAAAATCCAACAAGACTATGCTTTCTCAATTCTAGTTGACCAAATTTGTGAGAATTAACTGTTAAGGAATTGTGCAGTCCAAATAACAGTCCGAATCATACACGTTCTATCGGTATTCAGAAGTACAGCGGTCTTCTTACCAGTCTTTCTTTGTCTTAATCATCAAACAAAGATTCTCTCCTATCACAGATAGTTAGCTACACACAGAGCTTAATTGCAGACACGAAGTCACTCAGCAATGAATCAGCAAAAGAGAGAGAAAGAGAGAGCACTAACCATGTTCTCTAGCTCCCTCTTATGGCCGTTACTGCCAGTCAGAATGCACCAATGCATTTAAAGCCATATTACATATATTACATTAAACAGTGATTTGTGGCTTGTTTATATTAACCAACCCAACCGTTTGGACAGAGCCCTAACAGGGTGGAGATGAGAGGAGATTCCTACCAGAAGGAAGCTGTCAAACTATGCAAATATGATAAAGAAATGGATAAAAATGAGCTTCAGCATTTGTGCTGCAAACTGCATTTGCATTGATTCCCTATTTACAAAGACAGATTGCAAGGGGTTGCTAATTATTTCATACTCAGAATGTGATAGTTTATAACGGGGTATGTGAACTGCCCCACTGAAATAATGTTTATGAATGCACTCTGCATCGGAAGAGACAATCTGGAGCTTATATACATGTGCAAGCTTTAGCTTAAATCTCAAAAGCCCCTTGTAAATGATCAGACCAGACTTCTGGTCAAAGCAATCTCTCTCTCCCAGTGTCTTGCTAGGTGAAGAGGTGAGTAAGGAAATACAGGAGGAAATACAGGTAGTCCTCTTTTAGCAAGGGACTCATTTAGCAACTGTTCATAGTTACAATGGTGATGAAAAAGTAACTTTGCAAACAGTCCTCGCATTTATGACTTTCATAGGTCTGTAAAGCAACGGAAAGCTAAAGTAGGATCATAAGCACGGTGGCAGTTTCTTAGTGGCCACTTCACCTAGAGACCAACTTGCTGGTTCCGATTGTGGTTGCTAAACAAGGACCACCTGTAGTACAAAGGAAGTGCTGCTCCTTCCTTGCTTTGGTTTCTTGTCCATGCTTCATCAGTATATAGCACCTGAGATCTTACCCTAAAAAGAAAGCAGCCCTCCATGAGAAAAATGAATGTAGCCTTGATAATAGATCTTTTAGAGCAGGGGTGTCAAACTTGATTTCATTGAGGGCCGCATCAAGATTGTGTTTGACCTGGGGGGGGCAGGGGGGGGCGTGACCAGCTCAACATCACTCGTGTCCGGGGCGCCTGTGGTGGCCCGAGTGCTCTGCCAATGAAAATGGGCTCCCAAGCTCTGTTTTCGGCTGCAACTACGTCCTGCAACCCTCTGTCAGTGAAAATGGAGCTCCGTTTTTGCTGGCAGAGGCACCACAGGCTGGTTCTTTGCTGTTTCCAGGGCGTCCCACAGGCCAGATCTAAGCACACACACCCCGGCCGGATCCGGTCCCTGGGCCTTGAGTTTGACACCCCCCTGTTTTAGAGTATTTATCATCATTTAAGCATCTATATGTGAACTGGGATTTGAAATATATTGCAGATGGGGAGACTTCTCTTTGAAGTAATAATCATTTTTTCAGGAATCTATTAAAGAAAATTGTTCTTATGTCGAAAGGCAATATAAACAGATTTCCTTCCATTTCTCTCCCCCCCCCCAACCCCAGATTCACTCCTGCAGCACATGTTTGTAGTTCGGTTTTTAGGCTCTATGGCTGTCAGATCTGACCACACAGTGGAGGTGATCTTTGAAGCAATGCGGCAGGTGTTGGCTGCTCGGGCTATTCATAATATTTTCCGTACAACTGAATCCCATCTCTTGGTCACCAGCAATGACCTGAAGTAAGCAAAGTTTGCCTTCTCTAATCCATTTCCACTTATCTTTCCCTCTTTTAGTTTTGTTGCCCTCTTTGTGGTTTTAGTTGTAAAGTGATCCTAGGAATGGAATCAGTCTCAGAGAAAAAGCATTAGGGAAAGGAGGAGGCAGATTTTGTTCTCTGACACACATCTGCTCCAGTGTTGGTCCTTCAAGAAATGTGGGAGGGGCTAAGAACTTATGAAGACGTTTGCTAGATCAAAGGCATGTCTAGTCAATCATCTTTATAGCAATAGCACTTACACTTATATACCGCTTTACAGTGCTTTACAGCCCTCTCTAAGCGGTTTACAGAGTCAGCATATTGCCCCCAACAATCTGGGTCCTCGTTTTACCCACCTCAGAAGGATGGAAGGCTGAGTCAACCTTGAGCCAGTGAGATTTGAACCGCCGATCTGCAGCTAGCAGTCAGCTGAAGTAGCCTGCAGTACTGCACTCTAACCACTGCGCCACCTCGCCACCTCTGAAGAGTTATACTCTTCAGTGCTCAATTTAATAGCCAAGACCTTGTATATCCCAACCTGCTAGTAGTGAAAAGTATTACTGATGATGAAGGCAATACCTAGCCTTCAGGAGTGGTAGTTATTGATCACAGTTCTTCAGGACCTGGAAAGGGAAGGGAGATGCCACGCCCCACCCCTTATTGGCAGGAGTTTCAACTGCATCAAAAATCCTTTTGTTCATAGAAGATTTCCTCTGGATTCAATCGGTAATCATGATGGAGTTTATTGCCTTTTAAACTTGAACGTATTTTTTTTTCCATTAACAGATTGATAGATCCTCAAACACAAGTTACAAGATCAAATGTAAGCATATGCTTTCTTTTATCACCACAGAAAGATTGCAGTCCCTGAGAATTTAGGTAAATTTATATTATTCTCACTTTCTTTTTCAGTTTGAACTAGACAGTGTGACACAGTTTGCTGCTCACAAGGAAAACAAGAGGCTGTTTGGGTTTGTGGTTTGTGTCTCTGAATTGTCAGGTGAAGACGGCATGAGTGCTTATGTGTTTGAGAGTAACACCGAAGGTGAAAAGGTATGGAAATAGCTTTGTTGTATAATTAAAATTAATGCATGTAACTGCTTTCTTCAATGAAATGGAGTGTTATGAGCTAATGACCCAATCTGTTTTGTAAAATGCAGTCAAATAAAAACAGCAGTAGCAGCAAGTACATTATAAGAGTATAAAATGTGCCACTAGCAAGTTTTGCAAGCCTCAGAATGGATTGGGCCAAACATTTTGCGAGATTTATTTCCAGTTTTGTTTTGTTTTATTTTTTGTGGAGTTCCAATTCTTAAACCTCCCAACAGCTTGTTACTTTCCAAATAATCTGATTCACCCCAAAATCGGTCCTGGTCTTGTCCACTGTCAAATTATATTGCACAAAATCTAATGCAGCCTTCAATCCAACATGCCCTCTTTGATACCAGTAGACTTTGACTTACGACCATTCGTTTAATGATGGTTTGAAGTTACGCTAGTGCTGAAAAAAGTGACTTAGATCCCATCCTTGAAGTTATAAATGTTGCACGATCTCAACTGTCTTGTGATCATGATTTGGGCACTTGGCAACTGGCTCACATTTACAATGGTTGCAGCATCCTACAGTCACAATCATCCCCCATTGACTTTGCTTATCGGAAGCCGATGGGAAGGTTGAAATCACAATCATCGGAAGCAGACTTCCCAGCTGGCTTCCAATAAGCAAAGTCAATTGGGAGGGGGGTGCCAGATTCACTTAATGACCACATAATTCACTTAATGACCACATCAATTCATTTAATGGCCATGGTAAAATGGCCGTAAAATCAGGTCCAGCTACATGATGACTGACTTAACAAATAAATAGCTTAGGAATTGAAATTCTGGCCTAGTTGTATTTGTAAGTCAAGGAATACCTGTAACCTTGATATAATGGGCTTATTAATCAGTTCAAGTAAGTTTATTTTTATCCTGCCTTTATTACTTTTGTAAATAACTCAAGGCAGCAAACAGTTTATTTGTATCATGATTTTATTATTTATTCGTTTTACAAATAACTCAAGGCAGCGAACATATCCAACATACCTTCTTCCTATTTTCCCCACAACATCTTTGTGAGGTGAATTGGGCTGTGTGTGTGCCTGGCCTTGAAACGGAATGTTTTCTTCTGCTTATGGTATCCATTTAAAATGACCCATTGGTAGAATTTCATTTGTTAATTCCAACCTGTGGCTTGGAAATAGAGCAGCATTACCATAGAAAGGGGGATGGTTTGTGTTTCCTTATGCAGGTTGTTGGATTACAATTTCCTTTAGCCATAGCTAATAATATTATGAGCATTACAGTCAGTATATGGATGGTGACATGGCTATTGCCAGAAAAATAATTTCGTACAATTTCCTTTAGCCATAGCTAATTATATTATGAGCATTACGGACAATAACTGGTTGGTTACATGGCTAGTGCCAGACAAATAATTGGAAGTAAACATCTGTTTGAAACGGTCTGAAGCATCTTTCTTTGTCATAAATGCTGCTAGTACAGCATTGTAAAGCTTTCACAGTCTATTTGGTGGTCTTAATTTTATTATTGGGAATTCTGCCATATAATTTCTGAGGCTGTAATCCAGATCCAATAATAGGAGAAATTATTCCAGAAATACCGAGCTTTGTCTATTTATTTGCAGTTTTAAATACGGTAGGTAGTATAATCAACAAAAAAAAATATAAGTGGTACTGAGGCAGATTCTGTTTCTTCTGTAGATTTGCTATGCAATAAATCTGGGGAAGGAAATCATTGAGGCTCGAAAGGTAATATTTTTAACTTCATGTTCCTTATCCTCTGAATTAAATCTTGCTTTTGATTCTCTGGTATTGTTATGACTACACAGAATTCAAACAAATCATCTTTACTTTGGAATTAAGAGGATGTGAACTAATTCTATACAGTAAATTCCTTAAACTTAATTCAATACAATACCAGGAGTGGTTATCTAGTAACTAAGTGATTTCAATGTTTTGTATAGTGCCAGCAGTGTGCATGTGATGTGCTTAGGGAGTCCTTCAGCCAGTAACCAGATATAGATAACTAACGTCTAATTTTCTTACAGATACAGAACAGGTAAGTATTTACTTTTGCTGAACTTAAGCATGTTTTCAATGAACATTAGGCTGAGCCAGATGATAAATTAGAAAAAAATGAGTTTGATAATGAAGGATTATGAAAGTCAATACAAGGTCAAAGAAATAAGCTTTGAAAAGTTCTTGCTTCCCTTCACATATCACCCTCCATGATATAACTTGATATAACAGCAGTCTTCAGCATGATTTTTGGGACTGAGTTTGTTTCTTGGAAGAGTCAATTTGGCGTTGTGGTTAAGGCATCAGGCTAGAAACTGGGAGATCATGAGTTCTAGTCCTACCTTAGGCACAAAGCCAATAGGGTGACCTTGGACAGTCACTTTCTCTCAGCCCTAGGAAGCATGCAATGGCAAATCCTTCTGAAATCATGCCAAGAAAACTAAATGGAGTAGTCAAGGCAGTTGCCAGGAGTCAAAAACTGACTCAAAGGTTGGGGGGGGGGGAGTTTCCTGGGTCCATGTAGACCCCTTTAGAAATTATACATTAAACATGACTGGAATCCAGTCGTTCGTTTGGAGCTTATAGTTTTACACACCCACTTGAGCATAAACCAAGTACTGCAGGGTGTATCATCATTTTGTCTTCCAACAAGCAGGTGTTTATGTCACTAACTTTAGAAGCCATTTTGTGGGAGTACCCAACATAATCTTAAAACTCCACATGTGAAAAATTAGGCCATCCTTATTTGATTTCCATTTCTCTAGTCCAATTCAAGAAATATACACAGGAATTTTTGCAGTCACATGAACTGATGTTCTGAGAAGTTAAGAACTCTTGTTTTTCTATCGTCTAATAGAATCGTTTTGTCATTAAAAGTACAAAAGCATTCCAATATGAGGAAAATGGTTCCAGATATTAGTTCAGTTGGAATTAAAAATGTCAACTGAATAACTGACTCCAGGAAAGTAAAAATATGAAGTCAGTTTACAGTGTAACAAATCTTTCTTTAGCCATGTGAATTGTGAAGGAGCCGAGGTGGCGCAGTGGTTAGAGTGCAGCACTGCAGGCTACTTCAGCTGACTGCTAAGCTGCAGTTCGGCGGTTCAAATCTCACCGGCTCAAGGTTGACTCAGCCTTCCATCCTTCTGAGGTGGGTAAAATGAGGACCCAGATTGTTGGGGGCAAGATGCTGACTCTGTAAACCGCTTAGAGAGGGCTGTAAAAGCACTATGAAGCGGTATATAAGTCTAACTGCTATTGCTATTGTTAAGATATACAGTACCTTCTGAGAACTTTTGACAAAGTCACTGCAGGCATAAATAGCGAGGGCTTTTAGGGGCTGATCTGGTTTGGGAACACAACAGAAAGGAAACTGGTCCTCTTGGTTTGTAGGCTGCTTTTTGAAAAGCCATTCATGAAATTACATTTTATTTGCCTTGAATAATTTTCATTTGTCGTTTTAATTATAGGATCCAAAAGCTCTAGCTCAATTAATATCATCCATGCCTCTTACTAACGATGGAAAATTCAAGTTACTGAATGAGCGATCAGAAGAAGACAATGCTGTATGTGGAGAAGGACAGGAGTCAGAAGCATAACTGATAATTTCTCTCAGTGGAGATGATGGTGCCCATAAGAGAGTATTCCCTGTGCTCCCAGCTGTGGTCCAACATAGGTGGGCTACAGGAAACACCAAGAGATGAAAACTTGATCCAAATATTTGGTATAGAAACTGACAGACTTTTTAAAATTCTTCCTCAGTACCAAGCCATCCTGATAACTGATGGGAGGACCACGAAGTCATCACTACCACCAGCAAAGATTTAATTGCTCATGAACATGCATTCACAAAATTTATATATAAATACACACCTGTTTCGCATAATTCTACCAGCTATAGTAGAGAGGAAGAAATTGCACAGGCCACAAAGTTTCTGAAAGTCTGAATTAAAATACAGAGGCACTTCACAGAAAAAAAGCAAAATAGGTAGAAGAATTGAAATGTTTGGAATATAGTTTAGATAGCAGAATTGAAGTGTTTGGATTATAATCTCAGTGATAAATACTTTATTTGCTCCTATTTGCATACCTTTTAAAAACTATTTTAAACTAGGCTATTTAGAAAGCTATTCAATAACAGTTTCTACTAATATTTATTTTTATACTTTTATCCGAGTTAAGCTTTCAAAGTTAAGTGCCTAATTTGTGATAATATAAAACAAATAACTCAAGCGAACAGAAAATAGAAGGACCAGAAAGCAAATTAGAACTATTATGAATCTCAGTCATTTGCCAAGGCTGAAGGAAAGATGAGTGAGTGGTTGTCACTGCTATTCAAATAAGCCCTGTTGGCTAACATTTTTGCACTGTTCTGTAAGACGAGATAACGGCTTTCCTACTTTCACATGAAAGCTTACAAATTTGATAGAAGAGGGACTCCATTCCTCAGACAAAACAATTTCTTCAAACCTAGATATAAGCAGCACCAGAAGCATTTTCACACTGCCCTGGGAAAAGCAGTTTCTTCTGATAGAAGATCAAGCTGCCCAGTACTTCTACTATCTTCCTTATTTGACATTCTTCCTTGTGGGCCCAGCACAAATTTGGATATATCTGTTTTGGCAGCTTTAGGTTTACTCTTTTGAATTATAAACACATTGTAAGTAAATTGCAATGATAGCTGGATCTCATGAAGAATTTTATCTGTCTTTGATTGCTTATATGATGTTTTAATGTTAAAAACAAGGTCCACATCTTGCACTACAACAATTTCAGCAATAATGGCTAAAGTAAGAGCCTGAAACATAGGTGAGAATTTATGTAAATTATAGTACAGGACATGTTATGATTTAGTCACATCTTAAGATTTTTAAACCAGAAGGCTAGAAAAATACCAGTAGATTTTCTGAAAGAGTATTGTACCTAAGTTTTCTGTATTGATATTCAAATTGTTCTACTTAGTAACAATAGATATAAGTAGATCAAATCATTTAAGTGCAATAAGCTTATAATAGCTGAAGCTGCTCCCAGGTTAATATTAATGTCCAATCTAGTTGATATAAACTATATGCAGTGAAACAGAAATGGATCATAATTTGACTGCTTTAGAGCAGGCCTGTCAAACTGGCGGCCCGCAGGCTGGATACGGCCCACGCAGGCCACGCCCACCCCGGCTCTGCAAAGCAAAAAACATTGTGGTATGTCACGATACGGCCGAGTTTGATATCCCTGCTCTAGAGGTTGAAGCAGAAGGTATTGTAGAGATTCCACACAGAGGTATCTTAGTGGTGATCCATCCATAAATGAAGAACTATTAGAACTGACTGACAATGATTATATTTAAGCAAGTATACTTCACTGTTTTTGTTATCCATTAGGAAGAACGTGGGGCACATTTCTAAAGGAAATTTATTTCAATACTTACTACAGAATAAATTATATTTCAATTAGCCCTATGAAGTTGATTAAATCAATCCTAGCGTTCTGGCTTAGCTGTAGATTGAAGTATCTACATTGGCAAACCTGGTTCTCATTAAAGATACAGCATTCAAGGAAGTCAAAACATTCCAGGCTTGTGACCACTATATACAAATCCATTTTTTTCCAAAGTTGCATTTATTAACATTATGTACAGAATATCTAACAGAATAAAGTATTGAGGTAACAGGTTTTTTGTTTTGTTTCATTTTGTTTTTGTAAATGAATTAGAGTAAGACATGTTATAATTTTGTCCCTTTCATTCCTGAGAATTTGAACATAGGTGGAATAGATCAGAGTAATCAATCAATGACAACAGGACCTCCCTTTCAGAAACTTTGGCAGAAGCTCAAACATACAAATGTACAAAATATTCATGGCTTTGCTGAGTCAATCCCTATCACTCCTGGTAGGCCTTGTGATTTTATTTTGGAAGACCATATAACAGCCAAGAGGACCTTACTGGAAGTGACCTAGACATTTGTGTTCAATTACGTACTTCATAGAAAATAAAAGATTCCTTACAAATAAAGATTAAGAATTTGAAAGAGAAAAATCTCTCTGTGGCATGCTTTTGTAAATAAAATACATGGAGAAGATACCATAGCTACTGTCTCCATGTTGGAAGACAGATTATTCAAAAGATGAAACGGGAGAAGGCAAACAATAATTCCATGTCTTACTGAACCCACCACCGATCCTCTACAGTTATGTTAAATAATTCCCAATTCCCCTGTTTAATCTGCCACACATGTAACAGCCATGAAAGGCATGTATCTACTGAAAGACCAAGCAGTATAACAACTTCTCTTTCTGTGGCAGAAGGACACAGACTTGCATTCAAGGCCCAAATTATTTTTGCATTACTTGGTTTTACAATTTCAATGTAAGAGTAGCAACCATCACTATATTCACAAAGCTCTATGTATACATATTCACAACAACATTGCATATACATGCTTTTAGAATCTAGACAATTTCAGGATGTTTTTTCAGTATCTCACAAAGATTTTAGTTAACACTGTACAGCTTAGCCGTGTATCTAAAATAGTCTCTCAGATTAAATGCCAAAAAGGTATGAAAATGAGTATGTTTATTACAGCACATAGCTACGTTAAGCTTAGTATGCTTATAGAGTTTCTGGGACAATACAAGTTGTCCATTTAAGTCAGCAGTCTAATTGGTAAAGTCTATGAATTAGACAGTTTTTTTTCAAGGGGGATTATATGGACTAGGAAACAAGCAGTAACAACCATATTGAGGATGTAATTCAATGCATTTAGTATTACTGAATCCATTAAGTATAAGAATATTTTAAAACTTTCTAATAACAAATTTGCCCCCTTTTCAATCACATCTTAGATCAAAATAGCGTAAGTGTCTGGAACTCCAAATACTGTGCTGAGTATTACAATAAATTATGTGATATTTCACAGCACTTCTGGATCACTATCAGACCGATGAGGTGGATGTTCTATGTCAATCTGGTCCCATCAATTTCAACAAATCACAGTTGCTCTAGAGTTCTACAGAACATAAAGCAACACATAAATCAAGCTATACGCTCTTGAGAAACGTTCCCCTTTTCAACCCCCTCCCCAAATTATCCCTGATCCCCCAGGAGCAGATTTAAGTGAACGAAGGAGAAAAGGAATCTATTAGTAGACAAGCACAACTGAAAAACTATTTTTAAAGATTAAAGCCCTCTTGTTTTAAAATTTTAATTTGTTAGTTTGTTCTTATTATTCATATTTACTTTCTTTGCAAAGTCAAATGGTAATCAACGATGATCTTTTTTTTTTTTAGCGTTTGGGGGGGGAACAGTGAAATTGCACTTTGTAATTAGGGCTCTGCACCCTTTGAAAAGTATTCAGAAGAAACAATTCAGATCTCATGCGAAGACAGCACTTATCAGATACTCATTAAAGTAGGCATCTGTGTGAAACTCGGGAGACAACTGGACTTTGTTTTGTTTTGTTTTTTGAAGACATTTCGCTTCTCATCCAAGAAGCTTCTTCAGCTCTGACAGGATAGTGGGGAATAAGAAGGATGACCCTGAGGACACAGATAAAACCTCCAAGTGCTTCAACAACCCTCTAAAAGGATGCAAATTACCAGCTGTCTGCAAGCAATATAAATCCTTCCATTCCCCACTATCCTGTCAGAGCTGAAGAAGCTTCTTGGATGAGAAGCGAAACGTCTTCAAAAAGAAAAAAAAACATGAAAGTCCAGTTGCCTCCTGAAAAAGCACCTTTCGGAAAACCATGATCTGGATGACTGAGAATCTCTGCAGACTTCCATCTGTGTGAAAGGTACAGTTTTAAAGATTTGCTACAAACACCTCTCTTAAAGCAGCATGCTTTCCTTTCTTCTGAGGAAACCTGGAAAAAAAATCAGCTTTAAAGAACAGCTAAAGAGGTGCTGGCTAATGCAAATCCTAAATTGCTTCTTCCAAATCATTTTTCAAAATGTGCACAGCTCTCTTTTATGCTATCTCACTGAGGTAGTACTATTTTCTTTTTGCAATTTTGCTGGATAAGAACTTACCCTGAACCAGAATCTATAAGTAATCATTATTTTCTCACCCATTACTTTTGGATGGGTAAGCCCATCCAAATTCAGTGCAACTATTGTTCCCCCTTTATAAAATAAGTAATCAGAACAGTACAGTTATATCACGGTACTCGATTTCAATATACTGCCGTTAAGGGTGTATGCAGTTTAAAACAAATATTTAGCATTTCTTCTAGGTTTGGCAGAAATATATAGAACAAGTGCAAGTAATTTCAGGGCAGGAGCTCTCGTCTTTGGGGAGGAACATAAATAAATTATTATTTCTGAATGCTGCAAAACTTAAAAGTCTTATTTTAATATAGCTTCTAAATTGTAAATACTATTAAGAAAAGCCATACAATCGCATCCGTAAATTAACCATACCAGAGCTCTCATTTTACAAGAGGGTCTGCAGAAGAAGAATTTGAAAGGTCGTTGCTTGTTTTTGTAGATTCTTCTGTAATACAAAAAGAGCCAATTTCAACAATTTTATATTCTGAGTATTGATTTAAAAAAATGGAAGATTTTTATACATTTTTTTAAAAAAATCACGCAATTAATTCTGAACTAATAATTTCCAATGGACAGCTATTTGTGAAGGGATTTTATATGGGGGTAGAATCAAAAGGAATTTGTCCCTAAATATCAGAGAAAAGAGTGAAATGCCAAGAAACAAAAATATGGGTACCATATATCTTAGCTAATATGTGTAAGTTACCTCAAAATGCAAAAATATGCCACACTCAAAAACTGTTCTGTGAATAGACTATGCCACAATCTGAAATTCCTATACTTCATTTTCTGTTCAGCCTACAGTTCGTTGATCTCTCTTCTAAACATAAATTATATACTTTCCCAAAAGGACGACATTCCATTTATCTGATGAAATGGACTGCCCCCCACAAGAACGTAGGCTATAATAAATGCATTATTTTAAAGTATTACAGATCTTTGTTTTATTTACCACTACAAGTAGCCCTCAACTTACAACCATTCATTTAGTGACCATTCAAAGTTACAACAGCATTGAAAAAGTGACTTATGACTGTTTTTACACAACCATTGCAACTTCCCCATGGTCACATGATACAAATTTGGATATTTGGCACCTGGTTCATATTTATGATGGTTGCAGCATCCCAGGGGTCATATGATCACCTTTTGTGACCTTCTGTCAAGTAAAGTCAATGGGGAAGCCAAATTCACTTAACAACCATGTTACTAATTTAGCAACTGCTGTGATTCACTTAACAACTATGGCAAGAAATGTCATAAAATGGGGCAAAAGTCACTTAACAACTGTCTCATTTAGCAACAGAGATTTTTGGCTAAATTGTGGTTGTAAGGACTACCTATAGTAGCCTATTATTTCATTATTTTTCCTAGCATCATTGTTCAATCTGCTCAGTGAAAAACCACAACATGAATGTACTATTGCTTATAACTTATATAACTTATAGCTTACTGCACATAGGAACAGAAAACAATTTGCATTCGGTGCCGGAACTCCCCAGAGAGCAGAATATTTCCTACTAACCTTCACTGTCTTTTTTATCTTGGTTTTCTTCTGCTGCAGTTTTATCTGCTCTAAAAAAGATCCTTGCGCTGCTTAGTGAGAAATAAAGCAGTTCAAATTCCTATGAGAAATGAAAAAAAAGATCTGCATGTTTTAACATGCCACATAATCACAGAATCTCCAAGTTATTTTAAGGTGCATGAATATATGAAAATCCCATAAATATTGTGCACAATTTATACCCGAATTATCAATAGCATCTTTTACATCTTTTATATATTATCAACATAATATAGTGAAGAATATCATTCAAAGCATACAATTAAATGTATTTTTCTTCATTTTGCTGTTCATGCCCTATTTATAATGTACTTATTTCTAACTACCTGTGTTCCTTTGGACATTTTCTTGTCCAAGATCAATTATTTATAATCCATTAATAAAATTTGCTCCAGGTGTCATTAGGGAGAAATCATGTCAGCAACATTTTTAGTTGTCCGTTCTGAGTAGTTAAAAGGAATTGTTTCAGCCTACATTATTTGCATTATTTTGGATGATTTGCATTATTTGGATGATTCATGGACAACATTAGTGCTGTAAGCCTTGAATTAATTTAAGACTTCAACCCATTAAAAAAATAATCTGACTCAAATGATTTCCTTAAAACAGTTGATTATCCTGGGGAAGGCGAACTGTAGATGGCTCTGCAAAAGATCAAGGAACTGGTGAGTAGACCAGTCCCTTGGAACCTCTCCAGATAAACACAGGATGAGAATTTGCCCACACATGCTCCAGATCAGGGGTGGGTTCTAACTTACCTCGCTGCCGGTTCACTTCCTCCCGCACTGTGTGCGTGTGCGCAGTGCTGAAAATCCAGCTTCTGCGCATGCGCAGAAGCGAAAAACACGATGGCGCCTATGGTGCCGTCGAGAGCGCCGGTTCAGGGGCATGTCCAGCCAGCCATCGCTGCCAGTTCGGCGAGCATGGGAAAATTCCCGCTACTGGTTCTAAAGAAGCGGCCCGAACCAGCAGGAACCCACCTCTGCTCCAGATACATGGAGAGATATGGAAGGAGATCGTAGGAGAGTGGGGTTTTGTGTGTGTGTGTGTGTATATTTGAACGCCAGGAAACAACTGTATTAGCCATCTTGCTCACAATCACAGTGGAGACTTTGTGCGAGTTCACAAACCTTACTTTCTAATAACTTTTGGTATTGATTAAACCAAAGTTGGGCACCTAATTTTCCCAAGGGGTCACCTAAGAAACTGGGAATATTGTGGAGGGCCCCACTATCCCCCCACTTCCAATGCCTCGCCCCCTGCCACCATGGGCCAGACTTGGAGCACCCATGGGCTGGATGTGGCCTGAGGGCCGTGAAATGCCCAGGTCTGGATTAAACATTAGTGATTCACCAAAACTGCCTTCTAGCAAAAACCTGAGGGCAGTTTTTGAGTATTTTAAAATGTTATTGCATTATTAGCACTAAATTAACGAAGCTTTTAAGAGATCCTATCTTTCAGTACGCGTATACCTATTTGATGTTTCAAAATCATTTGAGACTGTAATTTAATGATTTAAAATACCTGCAAACAAACTTCCAGTCGCTTATGAGTAAGATTCATGGTCTGTAGCAACTTCTCATCTTGACTAGCTGATTGGACATTCTGCTGTTTTGCTAATGCTCTGATTTCTTTCACATATTTCTCCCGTACCGACTGGAACCAGTGGAGGGAATCAAATTCTTGGTACTGGTCCAAGAGTTTCAAAATGTAAGCCACACCTGAAAGATATGGATATTTCCACCCCACCCCCAATTAAAAAATAATAATGTGTTTTGCACGTTTGTTTTAAATTGGCCTATTTTTATTATTCTCGGTTCATTTTTATTTTGATCAATGACCAGTATAACAAGAGTAGTTATAACTTCAAAAAATAAAATATAAAATATAAAACAAAACAGTAATATTGTAATAAAGATTATCAGGATAAAATTACAGAATGTGTTTATCCTGAAATACCTATAAAATTATATTTATAAAATACAGATTGCAATTAGAGTATTTAATTTACAGTTTACAGATGATAAAATGCAGATTACAATTCAATAAGGGTATTTATCCACATCCAAAAAATCTTTATTCCTTCAAGTAGAAGCCACAAAGAAGACAGGACAGAAAAGGAGTCAGAAAGTATGGATGGCTTTATTAAAGGAAGGGAAAGTAAGACAGGGGTGTCAAACACAAAAGGGCCGCGGCCCGGATGTGGTTGGATCCGGCCCCCGGGGCCATCTTGGAAAATGTAAGGGGCCGGCCCGCATCGCTTCGGCCTGGTCTACCCAATGCGAAGAGGAAACATCAGGCCAGCGTGGCTTCAGCCCGGTCTACCCAGTGCGAAGAGGAAACATGCCAGCAGTTTGGGGTGTGGCGTCAAGCTGGCCACGCCCACCCAGTTGGCCACAACCCCGGCCTCCCGAGGTCAACCACAGTCCTGATGCGGCTGAAATTGATGATGAAATTGAGTTTGACACCCCTGAAGAAAGATGATCCAGCCCAGGCAAAGTGGGGGGAAAAAACCAGGAGAGGGATGAAAAGCTTTCTGCCTCTTTGATTTCAGCAAATATAAGATGATTTTCCCCTTCCCAATTCACAGTTGCTGATTTGGGGAAAAAATCATCTTCTTCTTGAGTAAATAAAGCAATTCTACTCAGTTAGAAAACCATTAGAACGGTTAGAAAATGAGATCCGTACAGGAATACAGATAGTCATCTACTTACAACAGTTTGTTTAGTGCCAAAGTTAGAATGGCACTGAAAAAAGTGACTTATGACTGTTTTTCAGAGTTACCACCTTTGTATCTTCCCCATGATAATGTGATCAAAATTCTGATGCTTGGCCACTGACTCATATTTATGACCTTTTGCGACCTTCTGACAAACAAAGTCAATGGGGAAGCCAGATTCACTTAACACCTGGGTTACTAGCTAATCAACTGCAGTGATTCAACTGTGTCAAGAAAGGTTGTAATATAGGGCAAAACTCACTTAACAACAGAAATTTTGGGCTCAATTGTGGTTGTAAGTCAAGGACTTCCTGTACTGCTGTTGCACTTACCCATGGCAAAGCCATCATCAGTAAAAGCTGCACCAACTTTGTTCTTTTTGTTCAGTTTCTCTTTGCAACTGATTGAGTGTTCTATAAAATTGAGTGCCTAAAAAAAAGAGACCAGGGATTGCATGAGGTTGCCCAAATAATTACCCCAATTTAGTAATTCCAAAATAATAAAATCAAACCAGAAGTTTAAAGAATGCTATGCTGGTTATACCACTTGTACATATTATTTCTGATGACATCTCAGATATTCTTCAGGGCACCTTTAGTTCTAGAAAGTGACTTAAGTCAGTGGTTCTCAACCTTCCTAATGCCGCGACCCCGCCCCACCGCTGCGACCCCCGCCCCCCCCCCCCCCNATTTCACCCCAGCGAGTGACGGTGGCACCAAGATGGCGGGCTAACGCGCGCGGCGACCCTGTGAAATGGTCGTTCGACCCACAAAGGGGTCGCGACCCACAGGTTGAGAACCGCTGACTTAAGTGGAACAGAAATATAATTTTAAATACAAATGTTTTGTAAGGTTATTGTCTTAATATTAAGAGTCAGGCCAGTGGAAAGTACAATTAGCTATTTGGCCTCAAATAATTATCCAAAACCCTGAGCAGTGTGGTGGGCTAGAGGTGGAGTTCTCAGCTCACAATCAGGAGGCTGTGAGTTCAATCCTAGGTAGCAACAGATATTTCTCTCTCTGGGCACAATGAGTAATTGTCTGCTGTGAACTCCGCATAGGCATCAGGAAGGGCATCCAGCCAGTAAACGCTCAGCTCCAATCAGTCGCCCCGATCCCACCCCAATTGCAAATTGTTAAAACCCAACACTTAGGTCTGTAAAGCACATGCTCTTTTACTGGACAATTCCTGTGTGATGTCTTCTATGTTGTAAATGGATGCTTCTCCCCTCCCCTCAAATACTAGCTGTTTCAATATAGGTACATTTTACATGTGTGATCACTTTCCTAGCTTTAAGTCCATTGTGGATGCTTTCATTATGACTGTGTATTGCTATCTTTGTGAACCACCAAGAGTCCTTCAAGATTGCAATGGTTAAGTAAGTAAATGGGTTAAGTAAGTAAATAATTAAATATCACTTTCGTTATCTAAGAAGTCAATTAATGCAAATACTAACCAGCGGGGGAACAATGATATAAAAATTGCGTAGATGCATGTTCTTTGGACTGCGGAATTCAGGAGCAAAGACATCCACAAGCATTTTGAAGTACTCTGTACCTTCTGCAGAGCTGCAGGTGAGATCGCTAAGTACAGAATCCAGCTGCCTGCAAAGCAGAGATATAGCAACAGTCTGGAGGGAAAATGTCCTGGTCCTATACTGTTTGGGGATGACCTATTCTTTTCATAATTATTACATACAGAAATTAAAGCTGCTTGTTTCTTGATGATCTTTAGCACCATTTTAAAGAAGTATTCAAATCACCCCTTTGCTACCTTAAAGCAGCTTGCCTCCTTTTAAGACCACAGAAAACATTTAACATATTCTTTAAAAAAAAAAAAAAAGCCCAGCATGGCTGCTGGGGAATTCTGGGAGTTGAAGTCCACAGGTCTTAAAGTTGCCAAGGTTGGACACTCCTGACTTAGAAGGATAACTGGAATCTAAACATTATTCAATACTTTTGGGAACCAGCTTGCCAATTTTGTAAAACTTAACATAGCAAATACAGCTGTTGGAAATAAATTAAAATCAAAATCCCATAATCGTGGGAACTATCTTCCAAGCTGTATTTACAAGGTTGCCAAATAAATAACATGCACTAAGTGCACGTATTAAAAACAAGTTGATATCCTCAACTTGCTAAAGGAAGAAACTATTATGCATTCTTTTATCACTAAGCAATTTAAATACAATTATTGTAATTTTTTTTTAAATACACACTTCTAGTTCTAATTATATAATATATAAATATCAGCTTGACAACAGAGTACTTGGGACAGATTTTAGTAAGCACTGACAACATCTATGTAAGGCCAAACTGTAAGCCACCGACTTTAATGTAGGCAGTGGAGAATTTTCTTATTTTTCCATGTACAGATTTAAACAGTAAGTTTAACAACATTTGGAGATGTTTAAAAGAATGGTATGGAAGGACTGGGAAATAAAATATCCCCCAGAACTTTGTCAAAGGATCTAGCAATGGGATGGTGGTGAAAGTCAAATGGTTGAGAGTATTATATGCATTATTTTGAGCTTCTGGAGGAAAGGTAGCCTATAAAACTAATGAAAGAATAAAAAAATATCAATAATTTGTATCCTGAGCTGTCTCAACCTGTGAACTTGGAATTTTGCCAATGAAAAAATAAATGAATGACCCTGTAATAGAAACATAAGAATATCAGAAGCACCCCACTATATCAGATCAATATCTTTTCTGGTTCAACATCACGTTCCCCTTTGTCACTAAACTGTTGCCTTTGAGAAGCCACAAACAAGACAAAAATAACTCTCTCCCACCAGATGCCCCTGAACTGGTTCCCACAGACTTTTGTAATGCATAGCTATGAATGAATGGAGTTCAACATTTATTTTATTGAAAGTTGTTTGAAAAAGAGCAGTGCAAGTAATAGTGAAATATTTTTATACTTTTACTTTATACGTGAAATATTTTATAACTTACCTAGCTGCTTGTTGTGTTTCTTCTGACAGACCTTCTTCTTTCACAAGTTCTTCAAAGTTGACAATATCTTCAAGGTCAGGAACAAATCTACAAGTTTTGTTAGGTTTTCATATAATTAGACATTTTAATATATAGATGTATGTATATAAATGAACATAAATTTCCTATTTTACATGCTGTATTTCTATTCCCACCTTATCACAAGCTAGTTCATATTTTATTAGCAAATAACATTGCTTTGCTCTCAAAAAAGTACTTTTGTAACTTATTCTACATCAACAAGAAGGCATACTTCTAGCCACCACATTTTCCAAGTTTGCAGGTATCAAGTCTCAAAAGTGTTATGACATCTGACAGCAAAATTTCTATATTTACCATCATTAAATGCTCTTTCGCATCTTGTGCTCTTTTTATTATTTACACTTCTATACTGACACCCAAACTTGCTATCATGTTACTATAATTTTTATAATTTTTACAAGTATGAACTGTCAAATTATTGAAAATTTAATACGAGTATGCAATTTTAAATTTACTAAACAGATGTACCAGTATAATATATTCAAACAGAAGAAATACATCCAAAGGATTACTGCAATATATGTTAACTGCAAGGAGAAAAATTGAAGCAGGAAGATCTGCAAAAGATGTACAACAACATGGACAGACAAGCTAAAAAGTATTGGTGCATACCTAATTGCACTGCTACAGCAGTGAAGTCCACCAGATCTTATCATTCGTACATAGCCCATAGCGTTCCCTTTAAACAAAGATAGAAATATTTGAATTTATATTACAGAAACAAATATAAATAATTGGAATACTAGCAAGATGAATTTTATCATTTGTTAAATAAACATGCTGGGCATATTTAGGAGAATTTATTCTCTTCAGCACAATTAAATAGTATTATTTTCTAGTTCGGCTGTGAGAGTTGGACCATGAGGAAGGCTGAATGCCAAAGACTTGATGCTTTCAAACTGAATCAATTGGAGAAGATTCTTGAGAGTCGCTTGGACTGGAAAGAGATCAGATCAATCAATCCTAAAGGAAATCAACCCTGACTATTCTTTGGAAGGACAGATATTGAAGCTGAAGCTCAAATACTTTGGCTATTAAATGAGAAGACTCATTGGAAAAGACCCCGATGTTGTGAAAGGTTAAAGGTGAAAGGAGAAGGAAGAAGGAAGGAGGAGACAGCAGAGGATGAGATGGTTAGATAGTGTCATTGACGAAATGGAACATGAATTTAGGCAAACTCCAAGAGTCAGAGGAGCACGGGGCGGGGGGGGGCATTCTATGGTACATAGGGTTGTGAAGAGTCGGACATGACTTAGCGACTAAACAACAAATTTTTCTAATTCAAAAGAAAGTTACTCCATGCTGCTCCTATGTTTGGACAGAAAATTCCTGACTTTTAATCATGCTAGGAAAATTTATAATAATCTACAGTAGCTAGAGAGTGGCAAGTTATCTATCCCAGCCTAAACAGACATCATAAATTAGGAAATACATGGGCAGCAGTTATGTTGTGCGAAGACTAGGATTTAAAAAGCTACACCTGCCTATTTTTTCCATCTTCTGCTTAGAGATATAACAGCACAATCCTAGTAGCAAGGGACTGGAGGGGAAAACTGATTTGATATATTTATGATAGGGATTTCCATAGGCCAGAAATTTCAGCATAATGATAGAGACAGGGTTTTTTTGATGCTGGCAGATTCCCTGCCATACCTGACTTCTTACAATACATCAGTGTTTCTCAACCTTAGCAACTTTTAAGATATATGGATTTCAACTCCAGAATGCTGGCTGGGGAATTCTGGGAGTTGAAGTTCATACACCTGCTTTTAAAATAATGACAGATAATTTATGTTCATACCTATTTGGCTTATTAGTTGCCTGAATTGGTCAAGATAACTTTGTCCATCTGGTGTAATCCCAAGTTTTCTGATCCCCCGATTGAATTTCTCTGCTCTCTCAAATGGGTACTAGAAAAACATTGATAATACATTATAAACAAGTATTGTTTATGAAAAAGTGATATCAAGCCCTTTTGAATTGAATTTCCCATGTATTGATGCATTTTGCTTTTACTTTATTAATTTCTATACTCCTATAAAAATGAGACATATTTTTATAATGAAGATTAGTTAAATCTTGTAACAACTACATTGTCCTTTATTTACAAAACATTTGCAGAAAACTTCTGAAAATAGCTTCTGCCAGGGGCAGGAGGATGCAAAGGTGGCTAGTGCAGGGTAGCCAGGTTCCTCAGCAGAAAAAGTGGCAAGTGTAGCAATGACTTACAGGAGCAACTTGTGACTTTCCCTGACAGCTTCCTTATTGACTTTGCTCACTTTGGGACGCTGCAACTGTCATAAGTTTGAGACAGTTGCCAATTCTCTTGATAGTGATCACGTGACTGCAGGGGTACTGGGAGTTCAGGACCTTTGAGGGCAGATCATAGATACTCCTTGTCCAGTGCCTACTTTGGTCACTCACTGAATGAGTGGTCATTAACTGAGGACTACCATTATAGAGTCATTAATGAGACAGAATTAGTCTCTAAATTTTATGTGTATACACACACAGGCTTATTTTAGAAGAAGCACTATGAAATTTCTCTATCCTTGGTATTAATAACCATGATCGCTAAATAAAATTTAGTTTTACATTGGGATGGGTAATCTCAGGGATAAACAATACAATGTTCTCAAATAGCTTTCTTGGCATGCACCACATTCTTTGCCTTACTACTATCTTTTGATAAATTGCTATCTTGTAACTTATCACAATACTTTCAGCAGTATTTGATACTATATCAACCCCTCTCATGGCAGCCATTTTCTAACCATATTGTGCCCATTGGTCCCAAAAATTTGCTTATACTTGGCTCAGCTAACTGCAAACTATTCCAAAATATTATCCTAAAATTTCTCTGCAGAATAAATCTAGTTTACTTATATGGGTCTTATTTTCAAATGAACAAATACAGGATTGTGTTCTCAGTGACTTTAAGTTAACACTTTTCTCAAAGAGAACCATGAATCTACAAGGGCTTGTAACGTACCTTATGATCGTTTTGATCCTTAATTTCCCTAAAGAATCGTATATCTTTGATCAATCTGGATTTGATGTGCTCATCATACATAAATTGACTAAAGATGTAAAATTTCTTTCTCAGAAACTGGTATGTGAAATTTACCTAAAAAATATGAAACAAATACAACTTTAAAAAATCCGATCCCTACTGATAAATGCAGTATTTCACACTCTCATCGCAATGTCCAAATACTTGCTTATTGAATAGGGTGCCATTCAATGTGAAGTCATGTTAGCACTCAAACACGGTCACTAATCCTCGATGTTGCACCCTAGCATCAGTATGTACGTACTATGTGGAGTGGGAAGGTGATATCATTAATTCCTCTACCTTTCTCGATGCACAGTATGTGTAACCACACAAAAGCAGTGTTCTGTTTGCAGTAATAATATATGAATAGGTTCTGAGACTCAAATGTTAACCTTGTTTACAATTCTCCAGTTCTCCAGAAATGAATAGGTTTTGTTACTCTGAGCTGTTTATATCCAAAATTATTTGTGAAAAGCAAACTGCAAAGATCACACTTATTTGAAATTAATAGTTTCTTAAAAGTTGTACTTCCGGAGACAAACAATCTGCTCCTGCTGATGCACCAGTTAAACATCCCGAATTGGTAGGCAACACATTAGTAGTTGTAAAACCAAGAGCAATAGCTTAGACCAGAGGTCTTCAAACTTGGCAACTTTAAGACTTGTGGACTTCAACTCCCAGAATTCTCCAGCCAGCTATGCTGATTGGAGAATTCTGGGAGTTGAAGTCCACAAGTCTTAAAGTTGCCAAGTTTGAGGACCCCTGGCTTAGACTTAAGGTACATTGAAGAGACAAAAAAACAGGTGTTTCATATATCTGTCCTGATTCTATTAACTGGAATCCTTTTAAATGAAGATGCCAAAGATAGTAACCACCTTGACTATCAACTGGGCAGAAAACAAATTGAAATAATAACAGCAGCAACAATACAACAAATGGGTTTGGAGAAATGAGACTAGCTCAGGCCACAGTGGCAATTCTGATCCCTTAAGCCTGCCTATAACTGCTTGAATTAACTCATGCTCATTCCCACATCTCAAAAACAGCCTGAAAAAGCTATAGTTGTTATACAGTGATTTGTTGCATGCATCTACATGCATCTCCCTCCAGGAATGGTTACTTTTAGTAATTAGTAATTAACAATCTTTCACTTTCAGGCATAGACTGCTAGTTAATTAGCCAGAAGAGATCTATTTGAAAGTTGCAAAAGCTAAAAAGCTAAAGGAATCTATAAAACACTCAATTGATGTTGATATGAAGTGAGAGTTCCAGCTCATGGCCGTTCCTTTGTGGCATGCCAGAGGGCTCAGTATTCTTCCCGCTCCTTTTTAATATTTTAATATTTAATATTTACATGAAGCCGCTGGGTGAGATCATTTGCCACCATGGGTTGAGTATCATGACATGATGCTCAACTTTATATCTCCACCCCTGATGATTCAAATGATGTTGTCGCTGCCCTCTTGTGGTGCCTGGAGGCTGTAGAGCAGTGCTTCTCAACCTTCCTAATGCTGCGACCCCCGCCCCGCCACCCCGCCCCGCCCCCTCTCCGCGTGCGATGAGGTGACAAAGGGGGCGTGGCACCAGGGGTGAAATGCTCCCGGTTCAGGCGTGCCTGCGGGTCGCCGGACAGCTGGTAGCAATGGAAACGGGAGACTTCGCCCACCCGCCCGGACGCCATTTGGGTTCTTTTACCCTCTGCGCATGCACAAAGCGTTCTGCGCATGCGCAGAGGGTAAAAGAACCCAAATGGCGGCATCCAGGCGGGTGGGTGAAGTCTCCCGCTTCCATCGCTACCGGCTGTCCAGCGACCCGCAGGCACGGCTGAACTGGGAGCATTTCACCCCTGCACGGTGGCACCAAGATGGCGGGCTGGTGCGCGCGGCGACCCCTGTGAAAGGGTCATTCGACCCCCAAAGGGGTCACGACCCACAGGTTGAGAACCGCTGCTGTAGAGGCCTGGATGGCAAGACCGATGGCTTTGGGTGCATGGAGCTTCAAGATCCAGAACTTTTAACATCCTTAGTTCTGGATGGGGTTGTACTACCTCAAACAGAGCCAGTCTGCAACTTGGAGGTTCTTCTGGACTCGTGATTCCTGTTCAAAGAGCAGGTGGCAGTCATGGCTAGGAAAGCCTTTGCACAACTTCAGGTTGTGTGCTGGTTTTTCACCCTTTCCTGGATTGGGAGTCCCTGCGCTCAGTCATTCCAGCTTTCACACTTGGACTATTGCAACGCGCTCTACATGGGTCTACCCATGGAGAGCATTCAGGAGCTATATGGTGCAGAGTGCAGCAGCATGGGCAGTTCTTGGGGTCCCTAGAGTTGCCCATGATACACTGATGTTCCGCAAGCTGCATTAGCTGCTGTTTCCTTCTGGGTACAATTCAAGGTGTTGGTTATCACCTTTAAAGCCCTGTATGGTATGGGTCCAGGTTACTTGAGGAACCGTCTCAGCCCAATGGGACTGGCCGGCCCCACCTGTGCTGGCAGAGGGGCATGCTGCAGGCCCCATAAGTCTAGGAATTCTGGCTGCAGGGTTCAGGAAAAGACCTTTTTCTGCCATGACTTTTGCTCTTTGGAATATTTTGCCCCCTGAGGTGAAATCTGCTCCCACCCTTCTGACCTTCCATAAGAGCCTGAAGACCTGTCTCTGGCAATTGGCTTGACGGGGGGGGGGGGGAGA
>QLTV01003284.1:1367419-1391770 GCA_003457575.1 Thermophis baileyi | reverse complement strand
GGGAGAGAGAGAGAGAGAGAGAGAGAGAGAGAGAGAGAGAGAGAGAGAGAGAGAGAGAGAGAGAGATAGATGCAGGCTAACTCTGCCAAGAGCTAAGTGTTTGATCCTGACAGGGCTCAAGGTTGACTCAGTGTTCCCTCCTTCCGAGGCCAGTAAAATGAGGACCCAGATTGTTGGTGGGAATATGCCAACTTTGTAAACTGCTCAGAGAATGCTGTAAAGCAGTATGGGGTGGTATATACCGTGTTTCCCTGACAATAAGACATGTCCTGATATTAAGCCCAACAGGGCTTTTCAGGGCATGCGCTGAAATAAGCCCCCCCCCCCCAAAATAAGCCCCTGCAACTACTTTCCGGGGAAAGGGGGGGACATGCCCCACGCACCCGGGCCGAGCCCGCTCGGAGGCAACATCGGCAGCCGCTCCCTCGCCCGGTGGCTTCCATTTGTTCCAAGCCCCCCATCCTTTCATCAGAAAGGCGGCGGCAGCAACAGCAGCAACTCACCCAGCGGGAGGAAATGTTTGGTGTTAACTCATGCCCAGCGGCACGAGGCAGCAGGAGGGCCCCGCCAAGAGAGTCGCTCACCGAGCCAGAGGTGCAGGGAGGCGGATCCCGGGGCGGGCAGGTGGAAGGGCACTTTCGCATCTCTCTACGTCGCTGTGGGGCGGGGGATGGGGGGGCTCTCCCCTCCCCCGCCGTGGCGGCTCCAGAGCCTCGATCCCTGCCTCTCCTCCTTGCAGGCAGGAGCACGTTTCAAAACGCCACTGGACCAGAGCCCAGAAGAGCTGAGCCAGTACCGCAGGCTGTGCGCGTCTTGTGTCGGTGCCTGCACGCACCCGCCTCTCGCTTGCTCTCTCTCTCGCTCTCTCTCTCCTGGCCGGGAGCCGCTCTTTTTGCGGCGGGCACTCTTTTGGCCGGAAGAGAGAGAGAGAGAGCAAGCGAGAGGCGGGTGCACGCACACCCCACGGGACTGGCTCGGCTCCTCTGGGCTCTGCCTCTGGCGGCGTTTTGAAACATGCTCCTGCCTGCGAGGAGGAGGCGAGGCAGGGATCGAGGCTCGCCTCCTCTTCCTCGCAGGCAGGAGCGCATTTCAAAATGCCACTGGAGGCAGAGCCCAGAGGAGCCAAGCCAGTCCCGCGGGCTGTGCGTGTCTTGTGTCGGTGCCTGCGCGCACCCGCCTCTCGCTTGCTCTCTCTCTCCGAGGAATGCGACGGAGCTACAAGTGTCAGGTAGGACACGCGTCTCGCGGCCCATCCCACCCCGTCCCGCCCCATCTGCCACCCCCAAATTGCGTCCCACCGCAAGATGCGCGTTCTACCTGGGACTTGTAGCTCCGTCGCGTTCCTCGGCGTTGTGTCCAGGGAAGCCCATTGTAAAAGAAAACTTCTCGCGAGTTCGTGAAGTTTGATTGAACTCGCAAGACGTTTTCTTTTACAATGGGCTTCCCTGGACACAACGCCGAGGAACGCGACGGAGCTACAAGTGTAAGGTAGGACGTGCGTCTCATGGCCCACACCACCCCGCCTGCCACCCCCAAATTACGTCCCACCGCGAGACGCGCGTCCTACCTGACACTTGTAGCTCCGTTGCATTCCTCGCCATTGTGTCCAGGGAAGCCCATTGTAAAAGAAAACTTCTCGCGAGTTTAAACTTCTCGAACTTGCAAGAAGTTTTCTTTTACAATGGGCTTCCCTGGACACAACGCCGAGGAATGTGACGGAGCTACAAGTCCCAGGTAGAACGTGCATCACGCGGCCCAACACGTCCCACCTGCCAGAAATGAGTCTCTGTGAGACTCATCACACCACCGCCGCTGCCTCGTAGAGCAGGACTCTGCAAGGCTTGTTGTGCCGTTGCATGCACAAACGGCAGCACTACCGCAAGGTTCGACATACCAGCACAGCTGCGAGTGGCAGGACACCAGCTGTGCCAGTATGATGAAGCTCGCGGCAGTCCTGCAGTTCGTGCATGCAATGGCACAACAATAGCAATAGCAATAGCAGTTAGACTTATGTACCGCTTCATAGTGCTTTACAGCCCTCTCTAAGCGGTTTACAGAGTCAGCATATTGCCCCCAACAATCTGGGTCCTCATTTTACCCACCTCAGAAGGATGGAAGGCTGAGTCAACCTTGAGCCGGTGAGATTTGAACCGCCGGACTGCAGCAAGCAGTCAGCTGAAGTAGCCTGCAGTGCTGCACTCTAACCACTGCGCCACCTCGGCTCACCAAGCCTTGCAGAGTCCTGCTGCACGAGGTGGTGGCGGCGGGCCAGCCACTCGGCCGGCACCAAGAACAGGAAGGGGAGGAGATGGGACATCCAGTCCCACACTCGCCTACTGCACCCCCAAAATAAGCCCCCCCCCATAATAAGGCCAAGGCCATATTTTGGGGGTCAAAAGAAAATAAGACCCTGTCTTATTTTCGGGGAAACACGGTGTGTGTGTGTGTGTGTGTGTGTGTGTGTGTGTGTGTATATATATATATATATATATATATATATATATAATCTTGTTTTTACCTAAATTTGCATTAATCTAAAATGGAAGCTTCTGATACTTTACATGATTTTCATAACAACACAGTGTGATATAGTATTACAGGTACTCCTCGACTTACAACCATTTGTTTAGTGACCGTTCAAAGTTACAGCACTGAGAAAAGTGACTTATGACTGTTTTTATGACTAACGACTGTTGCAGCATCCCGGTGGTCATGTGAACAAAATTTGCACACTTATGACAGTTACATTATTCCAGAGTCATGTGATCAACTTTTGCAACCTGACAAAGTCAATGAGGAAGCCAGATTCACTTAACAACTGTGTTACTAACTTAACAACTGCAGTGATTTGCTTAACAAACTGAGGCAAGAAAGGTCATAAAATGGGGCAAAACTCACTTAACAACTACCTTGCTTAACAATGGAAATTTTGGTCACAAGTCAAGGACTACCTGTACATTGAAAGACGATCGAACCTTTTTTCATGAGGGCAAAAATCAGTAAGACCCAAAACATTCCCCTTCCCCCGGAACTAATAATTTAGAAAACTGATCAACATGCTAGATCTATTAATTTATTCTTAGCTAGCAAATAATTACTTGTTACTGGTATAAAGAGCAGCTAACTGGTGCACTACGTTCATCACCACTTCATAGCACCGTGTCACAAAACAAGACAGCTCCTGCAATGATAAATTTGTACTGATCAGTAAAATAAATAATTTCTCACTAAATACACTTATTTTACTCACAAACGATTCCATTATTATTGAATGAATCACCTACCTTTCCATCTGGGAGTACAAGGTGGCAGTCATAGGAAGTCCTTCCTCATTTTATCCTCTCAAGAACAATCCTGTAAGGTAGGCTGAGCTAAGAGATTGCAACTGACCCAGTGATATCCATTGGTGAAGAAGGAACTTTGGCACATGCATGTATTTTAAGAGCTAAACCAACTACAGTCATAATAACCATGAGACATTTCTTGAGTATTTTGTTTGGAATGGTATCCGATCCCTTTGGCTTTAGTACCTCAATGCTTATTTCTGTTTATAGTGCCCAGCCTATAAATGCTTAACAACTTATGTTCTGCACTGTTATTGTATTCTTTAATTCTCTGCATTTAATTCAACAAAGAACATGATACTAGGCAGGTGTTTTGAACGTCGACTCCCTGCAGCTTCAAACATCATAAACAATTGCCAAAAAAAAAAAAAAAGAAAGAAAAGAAAAGAAATTCCGTAGAAGCTACAACTCAAAACCTCTGGAGGATATCAGGTTTTTTATTTAGCCTCTTCAGAGATCAATGTCTGAAACGGAAAACAGGCAGCAGCACAACTCATTAGTTATTTAAGAACTGCATAGAAGCAACCATGTATTTGCTGTAACTGGCTCTGTAGCAGGAAATTGAGTAATAGTCATTTACGACTCCACCTAGAGAATGAATCTGCATCTATATTTTCTGTTCTGTAGAAACAGGTTTACTTTAGAAAGTTGCAAAAGAACAACGGTAATAAGATGAACATTTTAAATTGTCTGAATTTATCTTCAAACGAGACGAAAGACTGGCTTTTAAAAGACTGCCAATGTGTTGCAGTGCTGGAAAAGCTGGATTAAAGCAGGAAGCCTCGGGTTCAAGTCCACCCTCAGTCATGGAAACTCACTGGGTGAATTTGATTCAGTCACTTTCTCTGAGCCCAGTCTAGTTCAGAGGGTTGCTGATGGGAAGATAAAATAAAGGGAAATCCCTTTATTAAACTGCCCTGAGCTTTTTGTGATAGGGTATACAACAAATAAACAAAGAAAATTAGAACTTATTCCTCTGCAATTCTAAAATCAAAAATGCAAATAAAATCTAGTAAATTGAAATAAAAAAAACATTTCAGAAAGTTGACTTCAAGCTCATTTTACTGCCAGATAATTTTTTAAAAACCAACTCCCTTTTTGGTTAAGTGTTGCTTAGCAAAAACCAATCACAAGGTCCCGAAATTACGCCAAATGCAAAGGCATGACTATGAACTACATACAGCAAAATTCAAGCCTATTAATAAATATACTGTTTTTATCAAAAACATTCTCTTTTAAGATGTTTCCCGAGCTATACTTGCAGCATCAACTAAAAGTGATTCTTCAAATAACTAGAGTTTCTGCAAAACACACAATTTCATACTATTTCTAAAAGTCAATTGCCACACTGCATATAATTTTTTCTGATTTTCAAGGGAGGAAATGCCCACAACATTGAATCCCTTATTAGGGGCACCAATAAAAAGTACAGAATAAGGAGTAGATTCATTGTCTGCCATTGGATTATCCATTTAATGTTATCACCTGAACTGTCTTTTCCTTATTAACCCAAACCTAGCAGAACTGTTAGTTTTGTTGCTCTTTTTCAAGACATACTGATTCATCTGCAGATGGGGAGTGTTTTAATCCACCACAGACATACTACAAATAGATGCATGCAAGAGTCTGTTATAAAATCTGCAAAGGAAGGTGGACAAAGAAAAGAGAAAAACAGAAAGCTAAGAACAATACAACTCTACTTACCACCAATTCACCCAAGGACATTTACCTAAATCACTTTTGTTGTTGTCATGGGGGAAAAAAATCCCATAGCACAATTAAGAAGTCAACCACTTAGCAAAGAAATAATTCTGCAAAAAATCGGTACTATAGATATTACCTGGAGAAATGAAATAAATCTTCCCATCTGTATTTGACTATCTCCTTCCACCTTACTGGAATCCACAACTTGAAAAATAAACATGAAAATTACTCTACTTTGAGAGAACTCAATCATTACCAACCAATTACCCCCAAGTATACCGTAGCCATTCCCCCCCCCAGTCATAATTAAAGCATACCATTACAAATCATACAAAACCAATGGAATTCAAATGAAAAGCTTATCACAACACACTGCTTTCAAGTTTAAATTCTACTTTATTATCCTATACCATGCAAAAATTACCCATTGCACAAAAAGAAACAAGGGGGGGGGATTTTATTCTCTTACAGATTTGGCCATTTAGATCTATTTGCTTGGATGCTTCCCAAATAAATGTGCTTGAATTTGCCAACCTTTTTCCCAATCCCTGCATCACAGTCAAGAAGAAGCTATTGATAAAACACATGTGACTTGTGCAGTTGTTTCAACACTCTCTTTGCTTCCTGCCAATGAACCAAATAATCAACAGTGCCTTGTTTTCATTTTGGCAGCATCTCACTGCATGTTTCAAAATCAGGCATGACAAGAGAACATACATCATAAAGATATTACCTGCTTAAGATAATAGCGGCTCATGTTATATTATTAGAAATACACACACATAAACAGACACACACAGACCCAGACACACCATTACTAAAAGTCCGTTACTGAAGGACGCTTCTAAGCATTAATGAACTAATAACAAAATACAACTCTGAAAGCTGTGCATATTCATTATACTTAGAATAGAAAACAGAAAGTCAGCTACAGAAAACATCCAATACTGGTCAGGCATTTCTATCAAGTACTTGTAACATCTGTACTGTCTGCTCACCATTTGGGCATTAACATTCTATTCATCACAAGATCAGTTTAAATCGAGATATTTCATGGCTTATCTATCAAAGCATCCAAACTATATTTCAGCAATGAAACAATTTCTTAAATGTGTCATCAGCATTACCGTATAATCTCAAAGTTCTAAACTAAATTAAAAATCAGTTCCCACATATAAAATGCAAAATGCACTTGACGTGACATATGGTCTACTATTGCTCTTCATAAATTTATTTTGCACACACAGAAGAGGTAAAACTAATCCATCTTAAAAGAAGCCCTTCCTATTTTAGAGGGTGCTACTTGCTATCCCAGTTGTTCCTATCCTATAGCTACTGTTGGTAATGAGGCTGGAAAGAATTCCAAAACTTATGCTCTGCTTTTCCTATCTTGTTATATAATTGGTTAAACAAAGGTTTAAGAAAATTTGCTGTTTCTCAATAACAAAAGCATACAGTATTTGAAGTTTATTTGAAGCACACAGAATTTTTGAATAAATGTGTCCCATATTAGCATAATTAATATACAATACTTACTTCCTTCACCATAAAACAGGAGACCGTTATAAAACTTCGTTTCTGCCTAGGAATAAAAGCAGATTTTTTTTTCTTGCACAATAGTTTATATAGTTTTAGTTGATAGAAATGCATGATTACATCTTAAATATCAAATGTGAATTAAACATGTATGTAGTGGCTTATACATGATACAAGAGATAAGAGAGATTTTACCTCATGTTTTAGCTTTTTGATTTCACAGCAAAGAGCAGCATATACAGTGATGACTTTGTTCAGAACCTGGATAAACAAGAGGAAAAAAATCCAGGCTACTTTTATAAACAGAATAAAGGAGGGGATAGAATGTAGGTATGATACCGTCTGTCTCACATACAAACTTTAATACAGAAATAAATATGTTTAATTCAAGATGGACATTTCAACTTTAAGAACTGGGGACTTCCTGAATCCCATCCTTATCTCTTTGTCACATCTTTTAGATTATAAACCTGGGAGCAGAGAATATCTTGTTTATTACTGATTTTTGGCAAGCAGCTCTGGAAATATTTCTAGTGAAAGGCAAGATAAAATGATTTAAAACTTATGAACAAAAGATACATTTTGTAAAGCACAAAAAGCAATTACAATATGTTTGTAATATGTTTTTGACACTGAGCAACATACCTTGTTTTCTGTCTTTATGAGTTCAAGTAAGGAAGACTGTTCATAAGGCAAAAGCTAAAATTAAGCAAAAACACGAATGATTTAAGGGAAAATCAGAGATTTGCAACATGATTGTTTTAGCTAAATGAAATAGGAAACTTAATCCAAACTGCAATTACATAGGACAAACCCTATACTATACTCTGAGGAAACAAGTACCATACCGGAGAGCCAAGAGATCCTTTAAAAATTTCATTCCAAAATTATTAAACAGGTGATGGTTGTCACAAGCAAAATAGCAATAGTCAAAATCTTGAAATATAAATATTGGAATGGGGTGGAAATGTTATACCTTACTTCTAGAACAGGGATGTCAAACTCAAGGCCCGGGGACCGGATCCAGCCTGCGGGGTACTTAGATCTGGCCCGCGGGGCCGCCCTGGAAACAATGAAGGAACAGCTCGCGGTGCTCTGCCAGTGAAAACGGAGCTCGGGAGCTCCATTTTCGCTGGCAGAGGGTTGCAGGAGGCTGTGGCAGCTGAAAACGGAGCTCGGGAGCTCATTTTCACTGGCAGAGCGATTGGGCCATCACAGGCGCCGACACGAGTGATGTTGAGCTGGCCACGCCCACCCTGGCCACGCCCATCCCCCCCAAGGTCAAATACAACCCTGATGTGGCCCTCAATGAAATAGAGTTTGACACCCCTGCTCTAGAAGCTTATTTAAGGAGTTAAAATGCTATCTTACCAGAGGCATGGAACAAATGTACATATACATACTGTACATAGAGGGATTTTTTTCCCAACTAGAATATTTTGGTACATGCATAACAAATGAATTGTTGAACTAATTAAATATAAACAAATACACCAACCAACTTGGGGGAAATTGCAAATACTTCTAATGATGGCCTGAAGCCAAAGGAGCCTACAACAAAGTGTATGGCGGCAGTTAAATATTAATTATTCAACAGAAGGTGGTTCTAGACAGATGGCTCTCAATGTAATTATTCAAAAGACAGCATGCAGGTATTCCCTTTTCAGTGATGTTAGATTAATCAACAGACTTTTCAACATGTACCCAGAATGGGAACTGGGGGGAAAGTTCCACATAAACAAGGCAATAGGCTGGGGAAAGTTGCTCTGAATGTCTGGTTGCTTTATAAAATTCTGTGCAAGTACGGTACGTAATTGAATAGTAAGAGGCTTGAGTAAAATGGCATAGGCACATAAGGCATACACATACATTTAATGCAATGGGGTCAAGATTGAAGTCCCAAACGTCTCCAATGGAATCATCCAATGCATCTTCAATTCTCTTCAGCTGGGAAGTATATGCTTCAAGGAATTTCCCATAGTTCTTTAACTGCACTTCAGCATGGATTTCTACGAGTAAACAGTATTTTCATTATAATATTTGATATAATATTGATTAAGCTTGGAATCACAAAAATTACCTAAATTCAAGCAATTACTTATTTACTTTTTAAAAAATCACTCAAAGTCCCTTCTTCCGTTTTCTTCACAGAGGTTTTTTGCTCCCAATCTGTTATTTTAATATTATTAAACAATCTATTATAAGGATATATAACAATAATTTTAACATTGTAGCAAAAAAATAACATTTCACCACAAGTCAGTCATTCTGCTATTTTGATAATGGAATTTATTGCAGGAAGATTTATGAAACAGATTTCAAACACTAAAGATCCAGTGAAGTTTTACATTGATGAGTTACATTATTTTACAAGTTTTATATTGATATTCCAACCAACTGTAGGGTAGGGGATGAATGAACTATAAATTTCATTATTAATGTGTAAGAGGGTACTTGCATGTTACAGTTTTGTATTAGTACAAATAAACATCCTTCATTTAAATGTTTAACCAAGGAACTGGAATTACAACAGGCAAAACAGGAAGCTGTTTTTCTTTTTATACACTACTAAACATGGTTGCTTACAATAAAGCACTTTAAATTCCTTTTAGTATCTACAACCAAAGAAACTGAATTTTAAAAGACTCAGTTGCTTTAAGATTTCAGCAACAATATACAAGTGAGTTAGACATGTAAATGCACATTATGTTCTAATATTGACAAAGCAATTTATAACCAAATGTCAATGCAAAGGCAAAACTAGTCAAATAAATTCATTGTATTATGATATTTCCTGGGTAACTATTATGCAATATATTTGATAAGATAGTTTTGTAATTAAATATTTCATAAGTGACAAAATATGTATTTTATGCATGATAATTAAAAACATGTGCAAGTGTGCAGAATATCTCCAAGAATGGTATATATTCCAATTAATATTCATATCATAATGTTAACACCCGCAGTTCATGCACATCTGTAAAAAAGTTCCAAAATATAAATGAAACAGACTATCAAGTTTCAATTTCTGCAAATTAAGGAGATGCATCCACCAAGCCTCTTAATTACTTCAGCATGACTTCATATTTCAGCTAAAGCAGAGCGCAGCTGCAAGAATAAAGTCTCTATCCCAAAAGTATGTGTAAAATTTGGAGCATATCTGCCAATTGCCAAAAACAACACAAAAATAAAATAAACTATCTGGAACAATCAAGTGAATCGGAAACCCACAGAAAGCAAAGAGGAAGTAAAGTACTATCAGCAGGGAAATTGCTGTCGAAGAGAGAAGAAAACATAATCTCAACTGGGAAGAGGGAAGGGCCTTTACAAGAAAAACATTCTACCATCATAGCAGCAGAAGTCTTAACATTTAGTTCTTATAACTTATACAGGTAGTCTTCGACTTACCACAGTTCATTTAGTGACCATGCAAAGTTACAACAACACTGAAAATGGGAGCTAAAAGCGTTTTTCACACTTATGACCATTGTAGCATCCCCATGGTCACATGATCAAAATTCAGATGCTTAGCAACTGACTCATGTTTATGACGGTTGCAGTGTCCAGGGGTCACGTGATCGCCTTTTGCGACCTTCTGACAAGCAAAATCAATGGGGAAGCCAGATTCACTTAACAACCATGATACTAACTTAACAACTGTAGTGATTCACTTAACAACTGTGGCAAGAAGGGTTGTAAAATGGGGCAAAACTCACTTAACAAATATTTCACTTAGCCACAGAAATTTTGGGCTCAATTGTGGTCATAAATTGATGACTACCTGGATTACAATAGACACTATACCCCGTTACATTATCGTTAGACAAAATTATCTCAGAATTAATGAAATATGCAGTGAAGATCTTTTACTCAGTATTCATCTGAGTAAACTTCATCTCATACTTCATCACTCACTACCACTAAAACACATTAGACTCCTAACCTCATTTATAAAAATGCAGTAGAAATGAAGAATTTATTCTCATCCTATGCATTATCAGTCCTGCAGAGGGGAAAATCTCATATTCACTATAATACTGATCTATATTCAAGAGGCACAAATTATACTCCAGTTTTAATCAGGGGTGAAATCCAGCAGGTTCTGACAGGTTCTGGAGAACCGGTAGCGGAAATTTTGAGTAGTTCGGAGAACCGGTAAATACCATCTCTGGCTGGCCCCAGAGTGGGGTGGGAATGGAGATTTTGCAATATCCTTCCCCCAGGAGTAGGGAGGGAATGGGGATTTTGCAGTATCCTTCCCCTGGAGTGGGGTGGGAATGGAGATTTTGCAGTATCCTTCCCCTGCCACGCCCACAGAACCGGTAGTTAAAAAAAATGGATTTCCCCACTGGTTTTAATCCAGATTAAGATAGGTCTAACCCACCCATCCCTTATATTCAGGATTCTCCGTAATTATTATCTTACATACCTTTCAAACTTGAGTACTTTTTGATAGGTAAATGCAGTTATGGGACCATTCCTCCTGAGTCCAGATTAACTAATCCCCATTAAAAAAAAACCCCATAGTTTTACTCTTGAACAAAAGTGCTTTAAATCAATTACAAACTGTCAATCATTTGAAGCCATGTTAGCAAAAAACAAAATCTTCCGCAGGGCACACAAATATTTGCCTTGTTCTCAATCTTAAATGTTGCCCTCAAACATGTTAATGATCATCTACAGAAATTAGGGTCTGCGTTTCAATTTCAAAATACCCCTAAAACTATTCATTTGGTGTGGGGGGGGTGTACCCTTACAATATGGTAGAAACGCAAGGGCTGAGTAACACAAACGGGCAGTGTGTGTTATATTCCGTCATTCACTGGAAAGAGGAATAAGATTTCAGAACAACTTTTTAATTACAAACTTTCCTGCTTCGGACAAGAAGTCCTGTGTATATGTCTGTTGCATATCTGGGGATTTGGCACAGGGTTTCATCTTTAGGCAAAGCAGAGTGTGAACTTTGTGTAAGGGACCCAAACTCTCCTTTTAACCCCCCAGCCACCTTGACTGGGAAGAAACGGATGGACGAAAGTACGTCCTTTTGCCCCCCAACCGCAGCAGCCTATGGACAAGCTCTGGGCACAAGCTAAGGTCCTTCCTTCGGTCCGGGAGGAAAGAGTTAAATTCATCCCGGAGGAAAGACCCATTCATTCCGCCGGGACGCGGGTTGGGGGGGGGGGGAACCTTTCGACGGAGAGGGCTTGGCCATTCTCCCAAGAGCCAGAGCACCATTGCAGGCGCCCCTCCGCAAACCTCTCCCTTGGTTTGCCCGGATTCGGAGCCAAGGTTCCCACTGCAGGACTTCCCCACCCCACCTCTTACTCTGAGAGCCGTCGTCAACGCGGTCGAATTCCCAATCCGGCGAGAGGGTCTCCAGCGCCATGACGGACCCACATCCAACGGTGGTGGTGGTGGCGGCGGCGGCAGCAGCAGGAGCACCGCTCCTACTATAAAACACGGGATTTCCTGCCACGCCCGCAAGGCCTATTGGGCAATGTAGTTCTCAGATTTAGAAGGAAGCTGGATGAAGAATGCGTGGCGCGCGTTCGATAGCGGCTCCTGGCGGATGAGGCGTCGATAATCTGTAAGAAGAGTGGTTGTGATTACTTTGGTGGCGGGTAGAGGGCGGTATTGCTCAATACACAGCTTTTACACACAAATAGTGAATTGATTATCTTGTGACTTTCGTCTTTGGTCTCAAGGAAAAAAGTTACGGTTCTTGTTATTAATAGTCAACCCTGTCTAAAATATGCAGTTCCGTATAAATAGGGTCAATTTATAATACAGGATTTGTGCCTGATGTAACATAAGGCCAATCCCCTCCTGGTGAATTAAGCAACAATTCAGAATTCTCAGCTATTATATCCTGTACTAGATTGGCAAACAATGTAATACTGGAGAAAGATAACAAAAGCCAAACCTTGACTAGATCTTAATAATAATGGTGATTTCCCTCTTTGAGTTATCAAACCTTTACCAAATAAATATTTGATATAGTTGACTACACATGATTGGTTTAGTATAGAAAGTGATATGTCAAAGACAGTAAATGGAACATGTGCTTAAAATGTTAGTAGGCAAGAAAAAAAAATGAAGCTGTGCAAATGTTGAAAAATGATAATGCTGGTCCTGAAAAAGTGCTAAAATATGAATGAATGCTTATGAAATGGAGTTTTCACATATATAAAGCTGCATTTGTTCCTGACGATTGTAAGAATTATGCTGTTGTTGCTGTTAGCAAGAATGAATGCAAAAGGTATAGGGGGATTAGATTGTTAAGTGAGCCTGGAAAGGTATTTTGCAGAATTTTGACTGAAAATGCAAACGACAATGAGCAATAAGCCCACTACTGTAGTGATAGTTGACACAAATGCTATTAGTACAAAATATCCTTTAAACCAGGGGTGTCAAACTCAAGGCCCAGCGGCCAGATCCGGCCCGCAAGATGCTTAGATCTGTCCCGCAGGGCCGCCCTGGAAACAGCAAAGGACTGGCCCGCAATGCTTCTGTCAGCGAAAATGGAGCTCGGGAGCCAGTTTTCGCTGGCAGAGCGCTCGGCCCACCACAGGCACCCCTGACACGAGTGATGTCGAGCTGGCCATGCCCACCCGGCCACGCCCATCCCGGCCCCCCAAGGTCAAACACAACCCTGATATGGCCCTCAATGAAATCGAGTTTGACACCCCTGCTTTAAACAGATACAGAGATTGCTATGGCAGAGTTCCCCAACCTTTTTGCCTTTGCAGACAGGAGGGGAAGGGGGAGGAGAGGGAATGGTTCCACACAAGCAGCAGCAACTGTGCGGGCTCACGCACAGCTCTATTTGCGCAGATGGTGAGCACATGCACCCGTCACACAAGTGGGGATCCACATGCACACATGCTCTCCCACCGCTTCTGCAGACCAGTTCTGAACCGCTCACAGACCAGCAGTGGGCCGCGGCCTGGAAGTTGGGGACCCCTGTGCTATGGTATAGTGTAGTCATAATGGTGACTACAACTGTCTGTTGTACCTTATTGTACCACCCGCATCCTATTTTTATTTTTTTGTTTAATTTGCATAGTTTGCCCATTTCACAGTAGTGACTCTAAATGGAGAGCCACAGCATATAAAAACACAATTTAAATAATATCAAAAGAGCATAAGACAGCCAAGATAACTAACTTAGGAAGGGCAGTGAAACTTGATGCTGAGCATGAAAGTGCAGGTTAAATTCCTCTTCTCCAGCATGAAATTTATGAATGTGAGAAAATTTATAGTGTAGCTGCTGAAAAGTTAGGAAAGTTTTCTCCCATCCTTAATGCATCAGCTTGCAGCAGCCCAGGCAAAAATACAATAACTTTAGTTTAATTCCTCAAGAGGGGACACATGTTGTCTTTAGGAAGGAGAGTATCAACAGGTTTAAAAAGGCCAAAATGGTGACTACAACTGTCTGTACAAACCCCCATTCCTTTTTATATGTGTCACATATGTTGCCTATTTTAAAGGGCGAGACAATGATTTATCAATGGTGGATGACTTAGCCTTAATTCCAAATGAGGTTTTTAAATTGGACTTTGAAACAAAGCATTTTTACTGATATCTGAAAAAACAGTCGTTCACCTAAAATTATTATTTCTTTTCCTGGATATTTTTTCCTTAGGAACAAATACACATACATATAGTTTAGGAAATAAAAGTAGAATAGCTGCACCACACCTTTTAATTAACAGAACTAGGAATTCTGGAATTCTTTGGGGTAGTTAACTTCTCTAAACAATGTTTATAGTTTGCTTTTCTTTATAAAACAAAGTTCAAGCATCTGATATTAAACAGTGTAAAGGAATCTTAATTGTTGTTAAGACCCTCTCTTGCAATAAAACCCAAAGATGGGTAATACAATTCAATATGTAAAGAGAGGCAGAATGCTAGCATGCAGTAGATGTTTAAAGTAATGAAAATAACTTGGCATGAGAGAAAAGTTAATGTGGTTTTTAATTTAAGTATAATCTAGATAATAGCAAACATCTCATCAAATAATAAAAAATTGCCACAATAGGGGGAGTGTGTATCATTCTTTGTCATATAACCCAAGTACAGTAGAGCAAAAGAAAAAGAAAAATCAGAACTAAAACAAGAAAAACAAGCTGCCTGTGAAAACTTGCTTAAAAGGTTTTTCCCAACTGTGAGAAAAATATTATTAAAGTGGATTGTCAGAAGATAAATGAGAAATTGTGTTACAAAGTAGACAAGCAAGGTATAGCATTCATACTGTAGGTCTAAAAAAATGTTCTCCAGTGAGACAACAATGTCTTGTAATATTCCCAGCTTTCTCCAAGACATATTGTATTACACAGGTAGCAGGGGTGGGTTCTAACTTACCTTGCTGCTGGTTCTCTTCCTCCCGCGCCGCATGGCTGTGCCTCGTGGGCACATGCGCAGTGCAAAAAAATTCTTTAAAAATCCCCCCCCCCAAAAGCCAAAAACAAGATGGTGATGCATGCGCAGTGCCGGAAACTCGGCTTCTGCGCATGTGCAGAAGAAAAAAAAACCAGAAAAAAATCCCCCAAAAAATTTCCCCCAAAATTAAAAAAAATTCAAAAAAAAGATGGCGGCATCCACGGACCGGCACCGACCAAACCGGATTCGTGACATCATCGTGATGTCACCAGCGAGTTGCTACTGGTTCGGGCAAACCGGTCCGAACCAGGAGGAACCCACCTCTGTCAGGTAGTCCTTGATTTACAGTGGCCACTCAGTGGCTATTTGAAGTTACAATGGCACTAAAAAAAATGACTTATAACCATTTTTCACACAGTTGCTAAATGAGACAGTTGCTAAATGAGGAGATCGCTTTTCAAGGGTGTTTTTGTTTTTGTTTTTTGGAGAAACAGGGACAGGCTACATGGTGCCTTTGGGCAGGGTCTGGTAGTTATGTATTTAATTAATTGGTATGGAATGCCATTGGAATCTGTACCCTCCTGTCCAGAATAGAGGACAAAGGTAGGCAGGAATTGTATGGAACGTTTTTGGTCAAAACTGGAAACAATCTCACCAGTTTGTTTAATTGACTGTTCCTATCAAGACCAAGCAAACAACTTTTTTCCTCTGTTTTGAAGGCAGGAGTAACATCTGCCCTTCTCCAGTCCTCTGGCAGTAGGCATATCCTCTGTGATTTCTCAAATAATCACCAAAAAGACACTAAGGTGACACCTACACATTTCTTCAATTCTCCTTGTAATGGAGAGAACGTACTCATGATAACCAGTTCTCCCTAATTAACTCTTAACTATCTTGACTTATCTTCTTCCTTTTGTCATAGCTAGATCCAGATGTTAGAAATTTGAGCAGAAAAGTAGTTCTTCCCCAACTGTAACCTGCACTATGCAAAAATTTATCACAGCTCATTCTCCCCTGCATTTTATGCACTGGGACAGTCAGAGCAAGAAAAGCCAGGCCTTAGAGCAGCGTTGCTCACATGCTGTGCTCCAGATGGGTGTCATTTGCACGCAACTGGATGTCATTTGCACACCCAGCCAGCCTGATCCAATGGATGAAGAAGATAGGAAATGTCATCTAATAAGAGGGATGCTAGCTTGGAAAGGCCCAGTAGATAGAAGTAGACGAACAAGACTGCGGCTACATCATAACCCTCTCTTGGTAAAATCTGCACCTGTTGAAAATCTGCTCTGTCAGGTAACAACCATGATTCATCCTCACCCAAGCCTAACCCAGATTCGGAGGCAGCCTCCCGGCTCTAAATAAAGACTGCGTTCAGACAAGCAGGAGTTTCCCCAGCCCTTTGTTTCAGATTCAGGTGGTTTTAGGAGAAAGGCCTGCCCGCCACCAAGCGCGCCTCCGCCGCTGAATCGCGCCCCCTCCCCGCTTGCGCGCCCCCGCCAAGGTCTCTTTTCTCTGGCTCGGAGCCAAAGGCAGCCCGCTTGGGTTGCATCAGACGAGACGCTCCTGCTGCTGCTGCCGCCGCCGCTGCGTCCCTTGCTCGCCCAGCCTTTCGGCTCAGGATTGCGCTCCCTCTTCAGGCGACCGATCCTGCCTGCTGAGGCAAGCGGGCGGCTGGTCCTCGGAGCTGCTCTCCTGCAAAATGCTTTCCAAAAGCAACCACTTGCTTAGGAAATTCTCGACCACAGCCAGGGTGAGTAGAAAGGTGGGGACGTGGAGAGGGGCTTCGTTCTGAAGGGCAGAAAAGGAGGATGCTGTCCACTCCTCTTCCTCCCTCGCCTTCCTCCCCTCCTCTCCCCCTTGCTGCCCGGCTGGCGGGTGGGCAGGTGTTTCTCAAAATTGGGTTTCTGGGACAGACAGGTCAGGATTGAGGCAGAATTTTGGTTTGCCAGAGGATTGGAAAGAAAAAAGGATGGGAGGTGAGGCAGGAGAACTGTTGTAATGTGAAGAGACGGTGTTTTGTTTGGCTTCTTGCTGTTGTTTTAACAAAGAAGAAATTCAGCACAATTTGGATGCTGGGGTTCTTCCAAAGGCTTGCCAAAAAGTTTCTGCTTATGTAGGATGCTGTCAGTCTGGAAAAAATAGCTGAGCGTCATGACTGTGTAGGATAATCCATCCATGGGATAAAAGGCATTACATTAGGCTCCCTGGGAAAGATGGGATGGTTGGGTTTTTTTCCATGGTGTGTGTGTGTGTGTGTGTGTGTGTGTGTGTGTGTGTGTGTGTGTATGTGTGTGCACTCGCACGTGCAGATGCATGCAGCAAGTAATTCCTGGAGATGTTCAAAAGAATTCCTGCTTTAGACCTGGAGATGTTGCATTTTATATCTACTGTAACTAGTCATTTGATGTTTACCTTAAACTATTTCTCACGTTGTATGCCACCATTCTTCTTCAGATTGCACAGGGTCCTTCACATCAGCCTTGTACGGTAGGCTCACATGGAAGAGATTAGTTCAATATTAGCCAACTGGTTTCATAGTAAAATCTGCCTTTCTAATAATTTCGCACCTTCTGCAATTTGAGCCCCTAGAAAGCACTGGGGACTAGAAATCTGCAAATTCCACATTATCCTGACCCCTTCTGACTGGGAATTACGGATCTCTTTCCAAATTGAGAAATATTATATTATAGTGTATTATTTTCTTACTGATTGTGCAGTTAACTTTTCTGGAATACTACTTTGCCTTAGCATGTTTTAAACATTTTATTTGGAGCCTGAGCATTTTCCAAGCTGTTTTTTTTGGGGGGGGGACAGAAAACACTTTAATCCAGATGTTTTAAATATTGTGTGTGCATGAGAGATGAAGTTCTACCAGCACTATTTCTTCTGGAGACATACCGTACAGTATGGTATTGTCACAGAAAACTCAATTGTACTAAACAGGACTAATGCCCTGAAATGTACTTCTGTGGGATTTGCGTTGAAAGTCTCTTTAGTTCTTTTCTTACTCGATTGCTTCTAATTCTGTGTGCAAATTCACAAACTCAGCCAAGTATCTCTTGCTTTATTGGAGGTGGGGCTGCATATGTGCTTGACAACACATATGTTTAGTGAACTGCCAGCCTCCTAAATAAAAATTTTTTTTAAAAAAAATCCACGTTAAGGAACGAATATAGTAAGAAGGCTTCATATGAGCTCCCTGGATTGCATCAGCAATGTTAAATATGAGAATGAATGACTGACGACAGCACATTGCCTCTGGATAGATTTTACGAGCTTTAAGCAGAACAGCCAGTAGACGTGGAAATGATCACATGTCTTAACCACATAAAGACTTCCAAGCAGCCATATATTGCAGCCAAAATTATGTATACTTAGCTATGCACTGGAAAGCCACGTCCAAGAATCACAGTATAAACCCTCGTGCTTAAATTTGGTTTCTTAAGACTTTTCTCCAAAAGAAAGTCTTAGTTTGCTTTTTTTTCTCTCTCTCTTGTGGGTTGCCTTATTGACAACAAAGAAATTAAATATGACCCACATCCAGACCCATTTAGATTCCTGACTAGATGCCTTTCCATTTCTTTATATATTCATTTGTATACACATGCAGTGAAAAAAAGGGCTTTCAGGTTTGTTTTATACACAGTAATTTTGTTATATTGATTTCACTTTCATAGGGGGGAAAAAAACCCTCTTTGATTGTATTCCCATAGTGTGCTAGGCCAGTGATTGTTTTAATTATAAATTAATTATTTTTAAATTTATTTATTTATTTATATTTTTGTCATGTTTATGTAGTGTATATTGGAGGTGGTGACTCTTTGAGAGCTACAGGTATATGCAACGATATTTCATTTTAATGTATGCCAATTAGTGTACATTTAAAATGACAATAAAGTTATTCTAAGTCTATAGTTTCTTGAAAAATTGTCACTGCTATGTTCATATGAATATCATCTAAAGGAATAAACCATGTTTTGCAAGTCCCCCCCAAAAAACAACCCTTATTTCTCTTTCTCCATATGAATGAATGGTCATTGGCCAGAAATAAATCCACAAAGCAAAAACAGAAAGTCTTCATTTGAATCCACACCTCCCCACAACTCTGGCACCAAGATGAGTCATCCTTTAAGGACAAACCTGTAGCCTTTTCCTCATCCTTGGGCCAAGGCTAAGTTTAACTAGGTTACTTTTTTGACCCAATGTGGAAATTGTGCCTTTCAACATCTTCAGCCTTGCTGTATGCACAATATGCAGATATGCTGATAATGTAATTGGCTGGGATCTGTCCAGTTCCTATTGGGTACTTTGGACTGTGGCATTGTTGTCACCTGGATCTGACAGGCAGGTTCTTGGTGCAACGTATCTGGTAGACCCATGTAGAAGTTATTTCAAGATCACTTGAAATAGATCACTAAGGCAGTAAAGCAAATGACAAACACCATTGCTCTAGCACAGTGTTTTTTAAACTTGGCAGTTTTAAGATGTGTGGACTTCATCTCCCAGAATTCAGTGTGCTGGCTTAGGAATTCTGGGAGTTGAAATCCACATATCCTAAAGTTGCTGAATTTGAAAAACACTACTCTAACATTTGTTTGGACTTGCTTCCTCTCCAGTTCAGGTTAAGGGGGAAATCATTGGTGGCAGAGAAATTCACTAATAATTGCCCTTTAATTTAGTCCACACTTAACTATTAGGATAGTATTACCAATCAGCCTCATTAACATTCATAAAGCAAAAGAAATGTTGCTTTATTAGTGGTTATGAAGAAGAGAAGCATAATGAAATCAGGAAATCAGGAGAAGCAAATACAAGCTACACACAAGGTAAGAGCTCATTTATGATTAGGGAACTGAGTTTCAGCTTTTTTGTTGTTTTTACTATGCAGGGTTAAGGCATTTGCTATATGTACTATATAGGCGTTTGCTTGTCCTGAAAGAATTTGTTGACCATGTCCATAAGATAACTGGATAGCCACTTGTCAGAAATGGTATAGGGTCTCCTGCTTGAGCAGGGGGTTGGACTAGATCAGGGGTCTCCAACCTTGGCAACTTTAAGCCTGGCGGACTTCAACTCCCAGAAATCCCCAGTCAGCAAAGCTGAGCTGAAGTCTTCCAGGGTTAAAGTTGCCAAGGTTGGAGATCCCTGGACTAGATGACCTACAAGGTCCCTTCCAACTCTGTTATTCTGTAACTGGAACAGAATGATTATAGGGAAATTAGCTGATCTTTGGAGGTGTTTTTTTTTTAACCGAATTTGTTTTGCTTTTGAACATAGGACTACTATCAAAATAAACTAAAACTAGCTTTAATAGGCCAGAGTCTGTTTGGACAAGAAGTCTACAAGCATTTGCAAAAAGAAGGGCACAAAGTGGTCGGAGTGTTCACCGTCCCGGATAAAAATGGTAAAGCGGATCCTTTGGGTAAGTAGATAAGCTCTAATGGCTACAGTATGGACCAGGCAGCATTTGAATGCAGAATCAATTGTACTTTTCTTATGTTCTAGTTCATGTTCTCACACCAACCTCAACGATGCCTGAACCCATGTGGCTTAGATATCCGAGAGTAAAGGCCACTTGTTCTGACCCAGCTCCCCAAACATGGCAAACCCTCTGAACTTAACTCAACGATTCCTTTATTAGGAGTGCCAGCAGCCCTGGCAAAAAGTTTCTCTCTCACAGCAGGCTAACAAGTCTGTCTGGCAGGAAGATGAATAGTTGTCTGCCACATCTATTCATCTCCGCCCCCTGCCTTTTATCCCCAGAGCTAGGGTGGGGCTTCGCTAGCAGCGGTGGCTTTTCCTTCCCAAGGATCGGCCCACGGATTTCCACTGCTCTCCTCTCCTCTGCCTTCTGCGCATCCGTGCGTCAGGCACTGGACCCAGCTGTTCTTCCTCTTCCTCATCAGCCACCTCCAGACGTGGGGGCTGTTGACTCTCCATCTGAGGACTGACAGACAGCCCAGGCTCTGCCTCTGTCTCTCTCTCTGCCAGCTCCATTCCCTCTTCCCCCTCAGAGCTCTTAGGTTGCCTTGATGCTGACCCTGACTCCCACGTCTCCTCCTCCTCTGATTTGGCTGTTGGAGGGGCCGGCGGCCGACAGGCCACAACACCACTGTGGTATTAAAGTAAGATGCAAGAGTGCAGGCTTTCTTGGCTATAGTGCTACTGTGATATCTGAATGGGTTCTTGATATGTTCCTACATACATTATTTGCATCTATTTAGTTAGTTGAGAATGTATTGCTGCAGGAGTTAAGGCGCTAAGCTAGAAGCAGGGAGACCGTGAATTCTAGGCACAAAGCCTCTGGGTAACCTTGGGTCAGTCATTCACTCTCAGCGCTAGAAAGGAGGTACAAGTAGTCCTTGACTTACAACTGTTTGTTTAGCAAACATTCACCAGCACTGAAAAAAGTGACTTATAATTGGTCCTTGCAGTTACAGCCATCGCAGCAGCCCCTGACTGCCATGTAATCAAAACTCGTGCGCTTGGCAACCGGCATGTATTTACGATAATTGCAGCATCCCAGAGTCCTGTGATTGCACATTTGTGACCTTCCCAGCTGGATTATGTCAAGCAAAGTCAAAGGAGGAAAGCTGTATTCACTTAATGACCACACGATACCCTTAAACTGCAGTGATTCTCTTAATAACCATGGCAAAAAAAGTTGTAAAATCGGGTGTGACTCACTTAAAAACCACCTTGTTTAGCAGTAGAAATGTTGATCCCAATTGTGGTGGTAAGTTGAGGATTACCGGTAATGGCAAACCTCTTCTGAAAAACCTTGCCAAGAAAGCTGCAGAAATTTGTTCAGGCAATCGTCAGGAGTCAACACACAAAACACACATAGACTCATACACAAATTCATTAATTGGCTATAACACATATTTTTATGACAGTTCATTTCAACTCCATGCTGCATGTTATATTTTAGTTCTGAAATTAAAAAAAAATACTGACAAGCCTTTTTTTCCCCCAGCCTCAGCTGCCGAAAGGGATGGAACTCCAGTGTTCAAATTCCCAAGGTGGAGAGTTAAAGGCAAACCTATCCAGGAAGTTCTTGAAGCCTACAACTCGGTTGGAGCAGAATTGAATGTCCTTCCCTTCTGCACACAGTTCATTCCAATGGAGGTTATTGACAGTCCAAAGCATGGCTCTATTATTTACCATCCCTCAATCCTTCCTCGCCACCGAGGAGCATCTGCAATCAATTGGTAAGTAGGCTTAATTATAATTTATCTGTCAGATGGAAGGTCAGAGAGAGCCAGAGTCTGAGATGTCCACAGTCCACAATACATAACAGTAGGGTCAATGTTGTGGCTTGGGTGGAAATAGTAATAGCAATAGCAATAGTACTTAGACTTACATACCGCTTCACAGTGCTTTACAGCCCTCTCTCTCTAAGCGGTTTACAGAGTCAGCATATTGCCCCCAACAATCTGGGTCCTCATTTTACCATCCTCGGAAGGATGGAAGGCTGAGTCAACCTTGAGCCGGTGAGACCCGAACTGCCAAATTGCTGGCAGCCGGCAATCATCAGAAGTAGCCTGCAGTACTGCATTCTAACCACTGTGCCACCACGGCTCTTATAGCTGTGTTCAACTTCAGTAAAGTTTCCTGACAAAGGTTTTCCTGTGTAAGTATCCTGCCTTGTTAATGGACTTCTATAGGGAAGAAGTTCTCCAGGTTTCATCTTTCATTTGTAACTTTTCCACTTTCCATCCGTTAAAGAAAAGACATGACAGTTGATTTTTCTAGGAAAATTCATTGTTTTTTTTTCCCTAAGTAATATACTGTACAAAGGTAGTAAGGAATAAGCAGTGCAGAAGTTTCACATGGATCGTTTAATATAAGAATGAAAAGAAAATCCATTGTTCAAAAGATTCAAGTTCTTTGCCAAATTTGCAAAGCTAATACATTTGTTTTATAGAGGTAAAGACTCACTAAGTCAAGTTCATCTCACAATGACTGTGTTTGGTGGCACAGTGATTAGAATGCAGTACTGCAGGCTACTTCTGCTGAGTGCCGGCTGCCTGCAATTTGGCAGTTCAAATCTCACCAGGCTCAAGGTTGACTCAGCCTTCCATCCTTCCGAGGTGGGTAAAATGAGGACCCAGATTGTTGGGGGCAATATGCTGACTCTGTAAACTGCTTAGCTAGGGCTGTAAAGCACTGTGAAGCGGTATATAAGTCTAAGTGCTATTGCTATTCATGTGGTTTTATTTGGCAAATTTATGGACATGTCTTGAATTGCCTTCTTTTAGGTTTGACTGCCCTGTCTAGTCTACAGTCCTGGAATTAAGCATTAAGCCAGACCCTGCTTAACCTCTTAGATCAGGCAAAGTTGACCAGTAATGAAGGTAAAGAAGAAAGGAGACATTTTTTAATTACTGTATTTTTCGAGTATAAGACCTTTTTACCCCCCAAAAGAGGGTGAAAACTTGGGTGCGTCTTATACACCGAATGTAGCCCCACCCAGCCACTCCCACCCTTTGGCCTCTGCCTCCCAGCAATTTACCTCCTTGCAGCAAACAGAACAGAGCCTGTTAAGCCAAGCAACTGATTATCAGCTTCCCGAACATCAGCTGATTCAGGCTGCAGGCAGGTGGCAGGTACTAAAACTGAAAGTGAAACTAACTGCAAGGAGGTGAATTGCTGGGAGGCAGAGGCAGAATTTTATTTTCTTGTGCTAATCGCTGCTGAAACTGGCTGTTGTTTGCTGCAAGGAGGTAAGTCAATAACTATAAATGCCTATAGAATGTTCAAATTATTAGACTTATTTTTTAAAGACTGCTTTATTATTGTTCTAGACAACAAAATGAAGAAGCTTTTTAAAATAAATGCTTGATCTGAAGAGGCTCAGTGCTATTGTATCTTCTTTTAAATAGCAGAGAATAATGTACAGTTGCAAGAAAAAGTATGTGAATCCCTTGGGATTACGTGGAGTTTTGCATGAATTGGTCATAAAATGTGCTCTAAACATCATCTAAGTCACAACAATAGAAAAACACAGTCTGCTTAAAATAATACTAACATTAGATGTTCTCATGGTTTAAGTGAACATAACATGTAAACATTCACAGTGCAGAGAGGAAAAAGTATGTGAACCTTTGGACTTAATAACTGGTTGACTCTCCTTTGGCAGCAATAACCTCAACCAAACGTTTCCTGTAGTTGCAGATCAGACCTGCACAACGATCTGGAGTAATTTTGGACCACTCCTCTTCACAAAACTGTTTCAGTGTAGCAATATTCTTGGGATGTCTGGTGTGAATCGCTCTCTTAAGGTCATGCCACAGCATTTCAATCGGGTTGAGGTCAGGACTCTGACTGGGCCACTCCAGAAGGCATATTCTGTGCTGTTGAAGCCATTGTTTTGTTG
>QLTV01003284.1:1345447-1367341 GCA_003457575.1 Thermophis baileyi | reverse complement strand
TAACATGTGCCAGAGATTTCTGTAGGTCTTTAGCTGACACTCTAGGATTCTTCTTTACCTCATGAAGCATTCTGCGCTGTGCTCTTGCAGTCATTTTTACAGGATGACCACGCCTAGGGAGAGTAGCAACAGTGCTAAACTTTCTCCATTTGTAGACAGTCTGTCTTACCTTGGACACATGAACATCAAGGCTTTTGGAGATACTTTTGTAACCCTTTCCAGGTTCATGCAAGTGAACAATTCTTGATCGTAGGTCTTCTGAGAGCTCTTTTCTGCGAGAAATGGTTCACATCAGACAGTGCTTCTGGAAACCAGTAAACCCAAACCAGGTGTGTGTTTTTAAAGGGCAGGACAGCTGTCAGCAACACATCCAATATCATCACACTGATTGGAGTCAAGGTTGGCTCACTCCTGGCTCCAATTAGTTCTTGGAGAAGTCATTAGGCTAGGGGCTCACATACTTTTTCCTCCCTGCACTGTGAATGTTTACATGTTATGTTCACTTAAACCATGGGAACATCTAATGTTTGTGTAGTATTATTTTAAGCAGACTGTGTTTTTCTATTGTTGTGACTTAGATGACGTTCAGAGCACATTTTATGACCAATTCATGCAAAACTCCATGTAATCCCAAGGGGTTCACATACTTTTTCTTGCAACTGTATACTTCCAGAAAGCCACATCAGTTTTAACAGCATCTGTACAAGTATAGTCTGAAATGTGTTATAGTGTTGTAGTATTAAGATAAGGCAGCTGAGTTAAACCCTGACTTAGTCATGTTTGGAGTAGATCTATTTAAATAATTGGGAGGAGTTAGTGTGACTACATTTAAGAAAACTTTCTGGCATTGCCATAATGTACATTTCTCCAATTCTTTATTATTTCTATGGGTCAGGCACACATGCACAGAAATATACAGCAAACAGTGTATATCATCTGTACTGTTTGCGGTTTGCTGGGAGGCAAATTGCTGGGAGGCAGAGGCAGATTTTTTTTTCTTGTTTTCCTCCCCAAAAGCTAGGTGCGTCTTATACTCCAAAAAATACGGTAAGTCATGTTTTACTTATTTTCAGGACTTTAATTCAAGGAGATAAGAAGGCTGGATTTTCAGTTTTTTGGGCAGATGAAGGTTTGGACACAGGACCAATTCTTCTGCGGAGGGAATGCGATGTTGGCCCAAATGAAACTGTTGATGACCTGTATAATCGGTTTCTTTTCCCAGAGGGAATCAAAGCTATGGTGAGACATCTTGACTAATCATAAATAGCTAAAAGGTTTCACTGTACTGAGCTGTGGAGAAAAGCAGCTCAGGAAGAGAGAGCTTATTTAAACAATCTCTCTGCTGTGTGAAGAGGGCAAAAAAGACCAAAAAAAAAAGGATAACATGATAATTGACTATAATGGTGAACATATGACTGAGAGAGAGATAATACAAAGGTTGTAAATGCAGCCATTGGTTGCAAAATTACTTTTTCATCTCTCTCATAACTGCGAATAGTCATAGTAATGCCAAGTAATTATGAAATTTGTGCTTTAGCACATCTGGAAGGCATTTAGTTGGGGAAGGCTGCAGCAGAGGCCTCAGCTCTGGGTCTGGAACTAAAGTAATTATTTAATCCTATAAAATATATTGAAGGCTAAACTGACAACTGAATATGGGATTTCTTAGGGCCCATTTATAGAAATATGGGCATTAATCTTGGAGTACCACTCTACCCTGTTCTTATGACATTGGAGCCTTTCAGCAGCTGTTCTGCACCTAAACCAATTAATAGGAAAAAACAAAGTCCAGTTGCTTTTTGAAAAAGCACCTTTGGGACAACCATGACCTGGATGACTGAGAATCTCCACAGACATTTAGATAAATGAGCATCTGTACGGCATGTGAAAAGAGGAAAGGGTGTTTGGCAAAGACTGGAATGTGAATAAAGTCTCTCTCCCTTTCCAGCAACCCCATGTGTGGGGAGCTACAGTATGTTGGGAGCTAGAGTTTCTAAAGCAAGGAATGTTGAATATGTCAATAAATAACTACCACTAACACCGTATATAAGAAGTGCAAAGCAACATTTCCAATAAGCTGCGGCATAGTTGGTTTTAAACTTGGAGGATGTAAGAATTCTGTTAGGGGTAATTGACTGTTTATAGAGGTTTCTTTCTTAATACAGAATAAAGATTCTTTGTTAACCATACCATGTGGTTAATACAGGTAGTCCTTGACTTACAACCTCAATTGAGCCCAAAATTTCTGTTGCTAAATGTGACATTTGTTAAGTGAGTTTTGCCCCATTTTACGACCTTTTTGCCACAGTTATTAAGTGAATCACTGCAATTGTTGAATTAGTAACATGTTTGTTAAGTGAATCTGGCTTCCCCATTGACTTTGCTCGTCAGAAGTCCACAAAAGATGATCACATGGGACACTGCAACCGTCATAAGTATGAATGAGTTGTCAAGGGTCTGAATTTTGATCACATGATCAAATGGGGATGCTGCAACAGTTGTAAATGTGAAGAATGGTCATAAGTCACTTTTTTCAATGACGGTGTAACTTCTGTTGAACTGTTGTAAGTCAAGGACTATCTGTAGTGAAGCTGCAGTCAGGATTAAGCCAGTAAAGGGAGGGAGCCTGACAATACTTGTGGTGGGATATGCAGCCTCTATGGCCAGCCAGATCCTAGTGTGGTGTATTTCCAAAAATTCAACAGGATTCAAGAGCTCACCTAATGTCAGCACTGCTTCTGACCAGTTAAATCAGGTGTCAAACTCACGGCCTGTGAGCCGGATGCGTCATGCGCTGGCCATGTCCACCCTTAGCGAAGGGAGGGAAAGTCACGATATGTCACGTGACGACAACATGATGCCACGAGTTTGATACCCCTGGATTAAGTAGTTAAGAAAATGTTTGCTTTCCTAGATCAGGGGTGTCAGACTCAAGGCCCAGAGGCCGGATCTGGCCCGCAGGGTGCTTAAATCTGGCCCGTGGGGCCACCCTGGAAACAGTGAAGGACTGGCCCACAGTGCCTCTGTCAGCGAAAACGGAGCCCGGGAGGCCTGTGTGCAGCCCTCCCAAGCTCTGTTTGCACTGGCAGAGGGTTGCAGGAGGCCTTCGCAGCTGAAAACAGAGCTCGGGAGCCCGTTTTCACTGGCAGAGTGCTTGCACCACCACAGGCGCCCCCAACACAAGTGATGTCGAGCTGGCCATGCCCACCCTGGCCACACCCACCCCAGCCCCCCCGAGGTCAAACACAACCCTGATGTGTCCCTCAATGAAATCGAGTTTGACATCCCTGTCCTAGATCAATCAAAGCTGCTTTTTTGTTGTTGCTGTTTAGATAGAAGCTGTGCAGCTAATTGCTGATGGCCAAGCTCCTCGAATACCTCAGCCTGAAGAAGGTGCTACATATGAAGGCATCCAGAAGAAAGAAAATGCCAAGGTATATTGGGCAATAGAACACTGTTCTTTAAAATCCAGGCATCTCGTGAAGGAAGAATGGGTTTCAACACACTGGCTGGTTTAATGCTTTGCACTAGGTTTTCTCCATTGAACAAGCCATGATCGGCTAATCTGCAATGGTTGGTTTTGTACAGCATTGCAAGCCCCAAAGAAATTACATGTTGGCTTATTGGGATCTGGTTATTTTTCCTCCAATAGACTAACATGGTTGTCTATCTAGAGCAGTGTTTCTCAACCTTGGCTGTTTGAAGAAGTGTGGACTTCAAATCCCGGAATCACCCAGGCAGCAAGAGCAGTATTTCTCAACCTTGGCAACTTGAAGATGTGTGGATTTCAAGTCCTCAAAACTCTCAAATCAATACAAACCAGAGTTTTCATTTTTTTAAAGAAAAAAATCCATCTATTTTTATTAAGATGAAATACCAGTTTGTCCATGAGTTCTCTACGGTTTTTTGATTGTAATAGCAATTATTTATTAGACAGCAAAAATGTTTTGTTTTTTCATTCATGTTCTTGAGCAGGGGTCCCCAAACTTGGCAACTTTAAGATTTGTGGACTTCAACTCCCAGAATTCTCCAGCCAGCATAGCTGGCTGGAGAATTCTGGGAGTTGAAGTCCACAAGTCTTAAAGTTGCCAAGTTTGAAAGACCTCTGTTCTTGAGTGAATTCCAAGAAAATAGAGCTCTAAGGTATAATTAGAAGCATAATGACCTGCATGGCATTTCCAATGTAGGATCAATTTCTATAAAATAGCATATCTTTCCTAAATCAAGGATCAGTTGCATAACCAGTGTAGAAATTCATTTAAACATTCTCCATATGAATTTTTAAAATATAATTTTAAAACTCTATCAATAATAATGTAAACATTATGGCACATTTGCTTTGTAGTCACATTTTAATAAAGAAACTACTAATTTATATCCTGCCTGTATCAGTGTATCTATCATTCATTGCCATCCAATTAAAAAAAAATGAAATTCGGCATTTATTTCTGCCTGCAGTTTTTTTATCATAAATATTTTGGATACACATTGTATGGGATTTTCTTTAATGATGCTGTACGAAACCTTCCATATTATAAGCTTTTGTGGATAACTGTTCCAAATGTAAATGATTCATAAGAAGTCTTGAGCAAAGAAATGCAGACTCTTGTGGGGGTAATGTACTATTGCTGTCCATGGTGTAAAAATTAAATTGGCAAAAGTTTAGAATTTCAGACTAATGTAAATTGTGGTTGGCCTTAGCTATGGTTGTTGTTGAAATCAGTCAATTTTAAATGATGATTTGAAAGGAAATTGTTATAAACAAATTATAAGATGCATTGATACCTAATGTAATGTTTGGATTTAATTTAATGGTACTAACATATTAAATTCATATGCTGCCCAATTCCCAGTGATAAGCCAGAGTTTGTCTTTCAGACAACCATAGAAATGATCTTTGTGAGGGGGAGGGAGGAGATTATTCTGTTTTGCTTTGTTTGTATTCTAAAAAGCCAATTATCTTATATATATATAAATAGGAAGAGATCAACTTTGCCTCTTGGTTTCCTAGATTTCTTGGGATCAACCAGCTTTATCTTTGCATAACTGGATCAGAGGACATGATAAAGTACCTGGAGCTTGGGCAGAAATCAATGGCCAGGTAAAATATTACGAACTATAAACTTACTTTATTTACCTTAATGATAATGTAAAGGTCATGGGTTCTTTACGTATATTAAATAATGATCAGAAATTCACCATCTTACTACAGTACTCTTATTGTTACTGTTAGTAGTATTGTTTGTTAGATACATGCTGCATTTCTTCAGGAGCAACAGCCCTTTGCAATTGATTAAGTGAAAGAGAGTGACTGTCTCAAGGTCACCTTCCTGAGGATGGGCTTCTGATCAGATTTCATTGCACAAACTCAAAAAGCAATTGCTAGAAAATGAGGAATAATTTGATAATATAACAAGATAAATTTTGGTAGTAAAATATGCTGATGACCAAAAAAAGTCAATAGCATGCCTTTTCTCTGGAACCAAACTTTCTTCTATAGGACATTTAAGACAAGTTGTAATTGGCTTTTTTAATGTGCACCTTCAGTAACAATTTAAAGTACAATTTAAAGGTAGTCATTCCGGTCCAATTGGAAGGAAAGAACAAATATTCTACTTCTATCGAATCCTTTCACTTGCACAAAGCTACTCATTGATCCTACTGTTTGCTAAACCATACATAATAAAGATTATCTTCGTTATAGATGATTACTTTCTATGGCTCATCCATTCTTGATGGCTTAACACCTTCAGGTGAAGAACTGGAAATACAAGGTGCTACAAAACCTGGTCTGGTAACTGACAAAGGTCTAGTTCTGTTTGGCAATGATGGAAAGACGGTAAGCTTTTAAAGATACAGTGCTATTGAACTGAAATTAGAGACCCAGACTAACTCTGTAAAGATTTTCGTATAGAATGTTTCTGTACACGTTTTGTATGAGCCTCTTGGATAGGGCCAAAGCCAGGACTAAGTTCGTGATAAGAAATTATGCTGAAGGTATTAAAATGAGTCGGCAGCCCCCATTTTCCCCACTCTGCTGACTGCCTTTTCTATGTTGTTTATTCTGCAGCTGCTAGTAAGGAATCTTCAGTTGGAAGATGGAAAAATGATCCCAGCATCTAAATATTTCTCCACCGATGAGGTAGCCGCAATAGAACTTACTGAAGAAGAGAAAAAGATGGCAGATGATATTAAGGTAAAGATTTGAAGGGAGAAAAATACAAGAAAGTGAAACCTAGTTTAAAACTGATTTATTCTAATTTATGTTAAGCCTGCAGAGAGGGGCTACATTCGTCGCTTTATGTTAAGCATCACTGGATGCTGCACATTAAAATATGTTCCATTTTTAACGTTGTACATTGCTGTTGTGAGCCACCCAGAGTTGCAATTTAAGACAACAGCCATGGAAATATTTCAAACAAACAAACAAACAAATGCATTTATTTATTTTATTTATTTATTAAATTTAAATGCCACCCAACTGACTGGGGGGGAATACAAGAGCTGACAGGATTGGCATGCTTTGTGTCCCCTGTTAAAATATTATCTTCTTAGAATCAGGAAGGGTACCTTCTCTGTGTTCACACCTGCCTTCTGGGACTGCCTCCCCTTGAGGTCTGTATGGTGGCAATTCTGCTATCCTTCAAAAGAGTCATGAAACCACAACACTTTCCACAGGCATTGGACTGGGGCTATGTGTGAACATTCCTCTGGCAGGACTGACTTTTATTGTGTCGAATTATTTATATTCATATAATTGTATAATATAAATATTATACATAATATTATTTACTAAGCCACCCAGAGTCATCTTGCAGGGGATATGGGTGGCATAAAAATGTAATACTGTAAAATAAAAAATAAATATTGTTTGCTTTGAATTCCTGTGAATAGTATAGATTTGTATGCAAGTTGAAAACCATACCAACTGTATTATAAATATAAGAAGGTAAATATTTTAAAATACAATGAACCATAGAGCTAGTACTTTAAGGAAATGGTCTTCTAAAGAGAGAAGGTAACATCATAGAAGGTAACATCATAGAACAACCTGATTAATAACTAATGATTTTCCACCTGAGAGGAACTTTCTTAGGATAATACATTCTCTCAGGTTTTTAATCTTTGTACAATATCTAGAAAAAAACTTTGCTTTCCAAATAAATCAATTTGTTAGGAATTTGCAGCATATCAGATTTTATCCTCCCAAAATGCTTTGAAGTCTGCAGGAGCACAGATGTAGTACCTTTTTTCCAACGCTTTAAGGCAGTGTGTGTCTTTTCCTGGGACTGTGTCGCAGGAAAGGATGCAGCTGTCTTAAGATGCAGTTGGAGACGGGTATTATTACATCATGTCTTCTTCTTCTTCTTCTTCTTCTTCTTGTGCCATATCAGTTACTGGACGTTGGCGATCATGTTGGCGATCCTATTTTTAATCAACAGCTGCATGAAAAAGTGCTGTTGAGTTTTGTCCAAACCAGTCTCTTAGATTTTGAAGCCATGATGTTCTTCTTCTGCCTGGACCTCGTTTGCCTTCAATCTTTCCTTGGAGGATTAAGTGAAATATGCCGTATTTTTCCGGGTGTCGCATCATATGTCCAAAATATTCTAACTTTCACTTTTATATGGTTGTGATGATTTCCCTTGGCTTTCCCAGGCGGCTTATCACCTCCTCATTTCTGATTTTGTCAACCCAACTTATACATAACAGCCGCCTGTAAATCCACATTTCAAATGCTTCAGTCTCCTCAAGTGGCTTTCTATCAGAGACCAACTCTCCACTTGGTAGAGCAGGATAGAAAAGATGTAGCATCTGACAAGACTGATTTTCAACATTAGGCTTATGTTGTGACTACATCATGTCTAGGAGATCAAATCTATACCCTAGTATAGATAGATACTAGTTCAACCCTAGTATCTATAATAACATATCCTAGTTGGATTAATACAAAATAAGTTGTATGTTCTCCATACAAAATAAGTTCAGGACTACTTTTCAAAGGTTTTTTTAATTTGTTCAGACATCACATCCTTGGCCCGGCATATAATTATGAATCATCAGTCCAAAGCTTTCCTATTTTTCATCTTCATGCTCCTCCAGCTTCATGGTGAGGAGTGTAGGTACTGTAATGCAAAATAGGGAGATTAAGATTCTTTGATGCTCATCTTAAGGCCGTGTAACTTATTAGTAGCTTGGATTATTTGTGTCATTGTCTCAGGATATTTCCATCTTTTGCAGTCCATTTGGAAGGGAATTTTGAGCAACGTGGCTGAAATTGAAGACACCACTGATTTCTTTAAAGCTGGAGCAACATCGATGGATGTGGTTAGGTAATTCACTGTTCTCTAAGATATTGAAGAGCATTATGGGCATCTCATACTGTGTTTCCCCGAAAATAAGACCCTGTCTTATATTTTTTTGAACCCTGAATTAAGCGCTTGGCCTTATTGCCCTGCACTCAAAAGCCCGATTGGGCTTATTATCAGGGGATGTCTTATTTTGGGGGAAACAGGGTAGAACAAAATTTACTGTTCGTATTACAGGTAGTCCGTATTTAGTGTCCGTTCAAAGTTACAACAGCACTGAAAAAAGTGATTTATGACCATTTTTCACACTTATGACCGTGGCAGCATCTCCGTGGTCACGAATTAAAAATTCAGACGCTTGGCAACTGACACATATTTATGACGGTTGCAGTGTCCTGGGGTCATCCCGGAGACCGCTTTTCACAGTTACAACCTTTGCAGCATCCCTGTGATCATGTGATCAAAATTCTGATGCTTGGTAACTAGTTCATACTTATGACTGTTGCAGCATCCCGAGGTCGTGTGATCACTTTTTGCAACCTTTTGACAAGCAAAGTCAATGGGGAAGCCAGATTCACTTAACAACTGCAATGATTTATTTAACAACTGTGGCAAGAAATGTCGTAAAATGGGGCAAAACTCACTTAACGAATTCTCACTTAACAACATAAATTTTGGGCTCAATTGTGGTCGTAAGTGAGGACTATGGTACCTGTATTGCCTGTTAGCCCGGGCCTGTGGTATTCCGAGTAAGAAATTTTATCACCTAGAACAAGCAGCATTGTTCGTTAATTCTGATTAATCTGTTAATGTTTTTATTTAAAACAGTAATGGTCCAAAGCACCAATTCAAAGACAAAGGTTGTGGAGAAAAAGGGGAAGGGGTGGGAAAACTTTGGTATATTTTACCATCCCATTAAGTTTTCACTTGTTAGTTTTCTACCAGATCAATGTTAGATAATCGTCTGTTAAAGATTCTTTAATATGGATGGCTGCATGGCGCAGAATTAGTCCCTTCTAGCTTCATGATTCTTTGACTTTATCCATTTCTGGACTTGACCAGTTGTTCCTTTTTCAATGTCTTTATATCTTAAGGGTGATTGAAGAGATCAAGCAAAAATGTGCTGGACTTGAACTTCAGAATGAAGATATCTACATGGCCCCCAAATTTGGTGATTTTGTTCAAATGGTCGTCAGAAAGCACAGAGGAGAAGACAAGGAAGAAGAATTAGAGATAGATTATGTGAGCTGATTTCTAAAATGTTAGTTATGTACGTTTGGGTATATTCTAGGCAGCAGATTGGTAATAAATACTGAACATTCTAAATAATTCCATCATAAGCAAAATCATAGTACTTTCCAGTTATGTACTGTACATATTTGTTCAGTGGTTGAAATGTGTTAAGCCAGCAAATATTTGTGTGTGAGTGTGTGCATATGTGCATGTGTGTAACTTTGAGTCAGTTTGACCCTTGGTGACTCCCTGGTGAAGGTCCTGTAGCTTTCTTAGTAAGATTTCAGAAATGATTTGCCATTGTCTGCTTCCTAGGGCTGAGAGAGAGTGGCTGGCTTTACGCCTAAGGCAGAACTAGAACTTGTGGTCTCCTGGTTTCTAGTTTAACACTTTAATAACTACAAATTGGCTTTTTGATATTTTCATGCAGTTGTGGAAAATTAGTATTTATTATTTGCCTTGTGAAGGAACCTGAAGACTGCATTCAATGCAACTACTTGGGCTATAATCAGTTGGAGAACATATGCTTGTTACACATCATGTTTTCTGTAGGAAAGCATTGTTTCTATGATACTTTGCTAAACCAAGTTGTTTGTTTGGGTCCTAGGTTTCAAAATATATTAACCATATGACTATAAAGATGCCATATCAATGTTTCATCAATGGGAGATTTGTAAATGCTGAAGGTGGAAACACATATGATTCTATAAATCCAACAGATGGATCAGTGAGTAAACTTCGATACAGTAATGCTTCACCACCACCCCCAAACTATTCCTATTTGTAGCAATCATAACATGCTGTTGGTGGGTTTACCAATGTGTTCCTTTCTAGCTTCTTTATTATTATTTTTTCAAAAGCAGAATATAAGCAGCAAATGTTGCTTAAAAATACCTGCATTTTGGTGAATTGCATTGCATTGGGCATTTCCTGTGGCCTTTAGAGGGTATGCCAAGACAAAAGATCCAAAATATAATAATTTGTAAGTGAAGCATATTTTCCTAATGAAGATGATGCCAAAATTTATATTGCAATGTTGCCTGCAAGTATCTAAGAGACAGCTCCGCCTAGTGATGTTGTAGTGACATTTCATCTTCCTCCTATGGATGTGCTGTGCATAATCAGATTGACAACCTGTCACCATCAGGAACATAAGAAATATCTGGTAGAAGGGGTCTTTTTTCCATTATAAAACTGGGGAGGGGAGGGGAGTAGCTCAAGGCTCAACTGTTTGCTGACAACAGGTGAGCACCTCTCAGCTGAGAATTTCTGTACCTATCAATCAGTTATGACGGACAAGCTGATTGATTACTGATTGCCAGGATTGCAAGCTGACAACCAAGTAAATGTACTTTTCCCATAGATTCCTGTAATCTTGAAACAGCAAAAAGTCTGATGATGGCTTGGGCCATGATAAAGATTTAGGCAACAAGGGTAAAAATGATCATCTGGAAGTGGCTCTAGTATCTTCCAGTTCTTGATATTACACTGCCAGAATTTCAAAATACACAGCACATCAGAAAAGTATCTGTCTGGAAAAAGTTGATATGTAATGCAATTAATAATAGTTAATATGCAAAAAATTGCCTGCTATTTTGCCAACTCCGTTCATTGGAGATATTAATTGAAGACCTAATAATAACATAGGAAGGAGTAACAAATATTCAACACCCCTTTAGTTTACTTGTTTGTATTTTAAATATTAAGGTTAATTAATTCAAGTCATCCTAATACTGAGCAGTCTAGGAAATTGTAGCCTGTGTTGAAAGTATAAAGCAGATTTTTGCATAATTTTTGTAAAAAAAATTTAAGCGATTTGTTGTAGAATCAGAGAACTCTGGCAGTATGTCATTAAATCCAGCAGCTCCTGTCAGATGAGGTATTTAATTACATTTCTTTGAAATTTTGGCTTAATCATAGAACTCAACATGCTTTGACTTAGGTTCCCTTGAAATTGAGCAATTAAACAAGCCTGACCTGTATTTTCCTTGATTTATTTAGTGCTATCTGCAGACTCAGAATTTTGTTTCCTCTGAGAAAAATAGGCAGATTTCCTAGTTCACACAAACGCACTGCTTAGCATATAAATGCTCCTACAAGATGGAGAAGCCAAGAATGAATAATTGAACAGCACAGATCCACATGTCTTACATTTAGGATTAAGCCAGGATTCTAAGGAGTGGTTTAACATCATGTCAAAACATGACCAATGAAGTGCTATGTATCAGTTTTATCTATTTTTTTTTTGCTCGAATTTTCTTTTTCCTTTCCTTTTTCTTTTTTCTCCCTTTCCCATAAAAAAATGTAACAAAACATTTACATTTAGTGTACTATCAATGTAAAAAAAAAACCTAAAGATGGCAGGATACGAACAATGGAATGAATGAAGAAAATGGGAAGTTTGTAGTTGAACTTGTAAAAACTGATAAAGCTGTTGGGTTTTTTTTTTTTTAAAGTTAGCAACTTCTTATCTTTATGTAAGGTGATTGCTAAAGTGTCACTGGCTACGGTGAGTGATGTTGACAGAGCCGTGTCAGCAGCAAAAGATGCCTTTGAATACGGTGAATGGGGAAAGATGAATGCAAGAGAAAGAGGACAATTAATGTACAGGTATGGCATGCAGATCATCTTACATTGTTACTTTTATTTCTGTTCTGTTTACTCTGTGTTATCGTAATATGTCCAGTTGGATAGTGTAGACCAGGGGTCTCCAACCTTGGCAACTTTAAGACTTGTGGACTTCAACTCCCAGAATTCTTCTGGATGCAAAGCTGGCTGAGGAATTCTGGGAGTTGAAGTCCACAAGTCTTAAAGTTGCCAAGGTTGGAGAGCCCTGGTGTAGACTTATTGAAGGAAACAGACAATATAAATATGAATTTTTAGTTTTCTCCTATCAAGTTAGTTTTTGACTTTTGATGACTGCCTGATCTACTCCCTGCAGTATTTGGGAAGTGGTTTGCTCTTGCTTCCTTCCTAGGGATGGGAGAGAGTGACTGGCCCAAGGCCACCCAACTTGCTTTGTGTTTAAGATGGGATTAGAACTCGTGGTCTCCAATTTTGTAGCTTAGTGCCTTGACCACTACACCAAACTGGCTCTAAACTTGAATATCATGTAACCCCAAATCCTGTATCCATTGTATGATTTATTTCAAAGGATACACAGCAGTTTTCAAACTAAGGGCCACATTTGGCTTCTGAGCAGCTCCTAGGTAGAAGGGCATAAAGTGAAAGCATCTAGGCCAGGAGAAAACTAAATTTAATTTGACTTTATATTTTACTTTAATTAAAATTTAATTAAATATAATGTCCATTTAAACATTCCCCACATCTCTGACCTTAAAATGTGCAAATATCTTTGGAAATATTCTTGCAACCAGGGTTCTGGGACAGGTTTCATGTTGCAAGTCTTGCTTATGCTTGCTGTACTAATTACTTAAATGATTGGAATCCTAACTTGCCTCTAAGGAGGTCAAGATGATATACTGTATGTGAATTCTACTCCTTCAAAACATTATCTTTACAGCAACCTTGTAAGCTTCAGGTTACCCAGATTTAAATAGGTTTCATTCTAAGGTCCCTAGATTTTCTCTGATAATTTAATATCATATAGCACTGGCTGTTTGTTCTTTCCCTATGTTTCTTAGAAGCTACATTCACATCAAACTGATTTTCAATCATGGTTTATTGAAAGACATAAAAATGAGATTACAAATAACACTATGTTGAAAATCAGTCAGCCTCATCATGACTTAATGTAATGTACAAAGCAGGCTTATGAAAATATGAAAGGTCTTTCCACCCCTGGTTTCCAAATTATTGCCGAAAAAAAATGCCCCGATCTTCAAATCACGCACAATTTTCATGTGATTTAAATTTGTTGAGCTTACTTTCCAGAGTAGCAAGTTTCAGCACGAATTCCAACCGTGCCATTTGCAAACATGTCATGTTGTGTTTTTGTTCTACTCTCTGTGTGATTCTATTGAAAGACTTGCGGATCTGATGGAAGAACATCAAGAAGAGCTGGCAACCATAGAGGCTATTGACTCAGGAGCTGTGTACACATTAGCTTTGAAGACCCACGTAGGAATGTCAGTGCAAACATTCCGATATTTTGCTGGATGGTGTGACAAAATACAGGCAAGCTAATATTTGAGTTGGTGTCAAGTCTTCAGTATTATATGTGACATTATTTAGACAATTGAATGGTTTCAAAGAATTAATGCAGAGAAAAGTAAAAATGCACTTCTTAAGGTTTGCCTTCCTCAAAGACTAATTCTCTTCCAGAATTATTATGTGGGTCAGACCTAAATTCTTGCTAAAGATAAAGCCAGCCCAACCCAGAACAATAGCAGAGTTTCTAAGCAACTCAGACGAGGACTGAAAAGGGTGACCAGTAGCTGAAGTCCACACTTTTTTTGAATTAGGCATTCAAAAACAATGCTAACTTCACAGAAATATGAATTCATTTCTGAGAAACCAGGCCCTATCCTTATGTTAAGACTGAACAACTTTATGATAGCAAGCACTTCACTTAATGGGGCCATGGGTAATTATCCAAAATGGCATATCACACTACTGGACAGAGCTGAAATCTCGAATGCTTTATGCTTGTGGACTAGTTTCTGCAATCCAGGGAGACATTTATGAAGTGCCAATTTTTAAAAACTGCTTAAAGGTGGAAAACTACAGTATATCCTCAGTTTTCAGTAGTAATGGTCAGAGTTTTGGGGGATCACGAAAGGGGAACTAAAGGCCAAATGCAAGCCTGATTTATAGACTCCTGTCTTATGTAAGCAGTTGTGTGTGAAATGATTACAGGTAATCCTCGACTTACAACTATTCATTTAGTGAACGTCTGAAGTTACAACGGCACTGAAAAAAGTGACCTATGGCCGTTTTTCACACCCAAGACCGTTGCAGCATCCCCATGGTCACCTGATCAAAATTCAGATGTTTGGCCACTGGTTCATATTTATGACGACTGCAGTGTCCCGGGGTGACGTGATCCCCTATTGTGACCTTCTGACAAGCAGAGTCAATGGGGAGGCCAGATCCCCTTAACAACTGTGTTACCAATTTAACAACTGCAATAATTCACTTAACCACTGTGGCAAGTAAGATGGTAAAATGGGGCAAAATTCACTTTACAACTGTCTTGCTTAGCAACAGAAATTTTGGGATCAATTGTGGTCGTAAGTCGAAGATTATCTGTATTGCTTTTTAAAATAAAAATATCAGTTCTGGTAAGACAATTTTTGTTCAATGAAAAGAACACTGCTTTTAAACCGTTTCATATACAGGGTTATCAGTGGAAAAACCCTCGCCCTGAAGAGATACAGATAATACCGTAGTAGAAAATGTCCATGTAGCTTCCTCACTACCAGTATATTTATCATATATATTTATCAGCATTTGGGACGTTTTAGGAGACATTCTGTAACTGCCAACAGGTTATTCAGACACATGTGATGATACAATTGATGCCGCTTTCGTCATGACTGTCATTTAAAAAAAAAGGATAAGTGTTTTTTCATTTAGGGTTCTACCATTCCAATAAACCAAGCACGACCAAACCACAATTTAACGTTCACCAGAAAAGAACCCTTAGGGTAAGATCCGTTGTCTTTGTTAATGAAACCAGACTCCGATTAATTTTACTCATAAAATGTTTCTCTTGTGTTTTGAAATTCAAATTTGCTTTTGTGTTTGTTTTTTTTCCTCCCTGGAATCTGAAGAGTCTGTGCTATTGTTATTCCATGGAATTATCCACTGATGATGCTGGCATGGAAGAGTGCGGCGTGTTTGGCTGCTGGCAATACTTTAGTTCTGAAACCAGCACAGGTAACATCAGTGGCCATAGATGCCTTGGAATGCAGCATTCCTTGAGGCTGGCAATTCTAGCCTGGCAGAGATACAGATGTAGAGTGTCTTTTAACCAGATGGTTAATCCATTATGGGCCTTAATAGAAAAGCACAGATAGCAATAGCACTTAGATTTATATAGCACTTCATAGTGCTTTACAGCTCTCTCTAAGCCAGTGGTTCTCAACCTGTGGGTCGTGACGCCTTTGGGGGTCAAACGACCCTTTCACAGGGTCGCCGCACGCGCTAGCCAGCCATCGTGGTGCCTCCGTCAGCAGGGGTGAAATGCTCCCGGTTCGGGCATGTCTGCGGGTCGCCGGACAGCCGGTAGCGACGGAAGCGGGAGACTTCGCCCACCCACCTGGATGCCGCCATTTGGGTTCTTTTACCCTCTGCGCATGCGCAGAATGCTTTGCGCATGCGCAGAGGGTAAATCCACAGAGGTCGCCTAAGCGCGCGCTAGCCCGCCATCTTGGTGACTGGCAATGCACACGCGTGGGGAGGGAGCGTAGGGGGGGTCATGGCATTAGGAAGGTTGAGAACCACTGCTCTAAGCAGTTTACAGAGTCACCATATTACCCCCAACAATCTGGGTCCCCATTTTACCAACCTTGGAAGGATGGAAGGCTGAGTCAACCTTGAACCAGTTAGGATCGAAGTCCTGGCAGTAAGCAGTCAATTAGCCTGAAATACTGCATTCTACTGTGCTACCACGACTCAGTTAAAAATAGAATGTTTGTGAACAGCATTAAAGTACAACATTCCCAACCTGGTGCCCAGAGGCACCTTGCTAGCAACAGTAATGGGAATTTAGTTATCTATTTAAAATATTTATAGCCTGACTACTCTCCAGAAGATCTTACTGTGAGTTACATTCATACAAGCAAGCCTAAGTAATAAAGCCAAAAAAGATAAGTGAATGCACCAGCGGTGGGTTGCTCCCAGTTTGGCGAACCGGTAGCGGCGGTGGCGAGAGGCTCCGCCCACCCACCCAGGACGCTTCTGCGCATGTGCAGAAGCGTCGCAAGCGCACACACGAACCAGTAGCGATGGGATTTAGAACCCACTACTGAAATGCACATAATAAGGTATGCACATAATTATTACAGGGGATACCCTAATGAAATTAAAATATATTCTATGAAAACATGCATATGGTGTACCTCTACAATCTAAATCAAATTGTTTTTATTTAGGTAACTCCGCTGACTGCCTTGAAATTTGGAGAGCTCTCTGTGAAAGCTGGATTTCCTAAAGGCGTTATCAATATTTTACCTGGTTCAGGTACAGTTGGAGTATAAATATTGATAACCTTTCCTAACCTGTTGCCCTTCAGATGTATTGGAAGTATGAGACCCAGAATTTGTAGTCTACATGGCCAATAGCTGGGAATTATGGAATATGCAATTATCACATATCTAGAGGGCCTCAGCTTGGGTTCATAGAGTAGCTCAGGTGGAAAGGGGTACAGGAGCATTAAACAACATTCTGATTCAAAATCTCTAGCTCAGAGTTTCAGTAAAAGTCATGGTATTGTATCTCTCACATCATGTAGGTGGTTTAGTAGGACAACGCTTATCAGAACATCCAGACATCCGTAAACTTGGGTTCACTGGCTCAACACCAATTGGGAAACATATCATGAAAAGGTAATCCTTTCCTTTTGTAATATTTCTCAGTGCAAGATCTTAACTTTTGCTCAGTGGGAAGTTGTATGAATGCTGCTTTACCTGAAAATCTCCATGTCATTTACCAGCTAGATAGTCAGAATAATATTGAGTTAAACACTGATATTGGTTTGGATGCATCAAATTTGCTCATGTGAGTATTTTCCCTGTTTTTGTATACTCCTTCCCACTTCCAAAATTTGCTACTACAAGTTGGGTGATCTTTGCAAATTTAGCTAGGATCCAGTCAAGGTAAGAGGAAAATGTTGTCAAGATACCAATTATAATATACAATAGTTTAACTATGTTTAGTATTTAATTTATTTTTGGGAAATAACTAAAATAAGTATATAATAAAAATTTTATACCACATGTCTTAATATCACTAAGAAATGAGGAAAATGGTATTTGATTTTCAGATTTCTGTCATTTATCATTTTTATTCATTATAGTTGTGCTGTCAGTAACCTGAAGAAGGTTTCTTTGGAACTGGGTGGAAAATCCCCACTGATCATATTCAATGACTGTGAACTTGACAAAGCTGTGAGAATGGTAAATAAGCTTTTAAGCTCCATATAAGATTTTCTTCAGAAAGAGTATGGTTAAAATGTCCCATAATACACTGTGCCTTTTTACTAGACGTTCTGGAGAAGAGTGTGCAACCTGCAGCTCTTACCACACTACATGAGCCTTTTAAATTTTAAAATCCTCCTCAAGCAATTGATGCACATAGGAATACCTACCATTTGGGCAAGAGAGAAGAGAAGAAGAGAATTAGGCAGAGGATTGCAGAAAGAGAAAGGTGGAGAGAGAAAGACATCTCAGAAATGAAAATTGGTGGTTTCATCCTTTTTGGTTCTTGACGTACCCACTGTTTGCTTAAGCCCACATATTATTGCAGGTCCACAAATTAGTCCCAGAGGAAAGAAGTTCTCAATATTAAATATTCAGTATTCATATTTCAATATTCTTAAAAGATAGTATGTTGTAGCGATAAGCAGCACAGTAGCTACAGGCCCCTCTTTGGTGATCCTCAGGTTCCCTGTACTCTTTGACATTTTCTAAATGTAGTTTAAAAAATTTAAAAGGATGCCTCAAGAATCAGATTTATTTGTAGCGATGCCTTCTGGCCATGCAAAAGTGGGATGATAAAGAACATCTTGAAAGGCTGATTCACTTTCTGGTAAATTAATATTTTAGGACCAGCCATCCTCAGCAAAGGCTGGTTTTTCAGGGCAGCCTATCTGAATACATCAAGGGTGTCAAACTCGATTTCATTGAGGGCTGCATCAGGGTTGTGTTTTACCTTAGGGGGGGCAGGGAGCATGGCCAGGGGGGGCGTGGTCAGCTCAACATCCATTTTCAGCCGCGATGGCCTGAAGTCCTCTGCCGGCGAAAACGGTGCTCGAGAGGGCCACGCGCGGCCCTCCCGAGCTCCGTTTTCGCTGGCAGAGGCACCGCGGGCTGGTCCGTCGCTGTTTCCAGGGTGGCCCCATGGGCCTGATCTAAGCACCCCGCGGGCCAGATGTGGCTCGTGGGCCTTGAGTTTGACACCCCTGGAATACATAGTTCTTCCATGGTTTTCAAAATTCAAAAAGGGTATCCAGCTCCAAAGACTGCCTGTTTTATATTGTTAAATTTTGTTAAGTTACTAAATATGTATAATAAATTTATTGGGTACTGCATACTGTGGTCCTTGATTTATCAGTCATAACTTTTTAATGTCATCCAGCTTCCAATATATGCAGAAAATCCTTTCTCGTTTTTGATGGATATGTTACTCTTCTCCAAGCTGGTGCTCTCCAGATGTGTTATAATTTAACTCACATTGTTTTCTGACAGCAGGGGGAGCTGAAGACCAACACATCTGGAAATCACTAGGTTGGAGAAGCTGAGCTACACAAAGAGAGACTGAGATTTAGCTCCACATTATCGCCTTGTTAACCCACAGAGTGAGAAGTTTTTAAAAAGAAAAAGATTTCAAGGCATCCATAAAAACAACCAAACCAAAAATGGAATATTCTTGTCTTATGATTCAGGGCATGGGAGCAGTATTCTTCAACAAAGGAGAGAATTGCATTGCAGCTGGTAGACTGTTTGTTGAGGAATCTATTCATGATGAATTTGTTAAAAGAGTGGTAAGAAACTTTAAGAGTCAATGTTGAAAAATAATTCTGCTGTACCTATCGTTGCTTTGTACAAGTAGTCTTCAACTTACAACACGATTGGGACCAGAATTTCTGCTGTCAACGAAAGTGGTTGTTAAGTAAGTCTTGCCCAATTTTACAAATTTGTATCAATTTTTTTGACTGTGGGTGCTAAGTGAATTACTCCGTTAAGTGAATCACGTGGTCATTAAGAAATCTGGCTTTCCTCATTGACTTTGTTTGTTGGAAACTGCCTGGGAAGGCTGTGAAGACAATCACGCTACCCTGGGACGCTGAAACCACAGTAAATACATGCCAATTGCCAAACACCTGGATTGTTGTGAGTCACTTTCTTCAGTGCTGTTGTAACTTCAAATGGTCACTATGCGAATAGTTGTAAGTCGAGAACTACTTATTGTATTATTTTTCACTGATAAAATACGATTAATGGAGCAAAGCCCTATTTTTTTCAGTGTTCATTGATTTTCTGAGGTGGCAGAGTTTCAGGTTGGTTTACTTTTGATCAAACGATTTTTATTACTTTTTCAAGCTCCGCTGACCATGTCCTACAGAAGATACTTTCTGTTTCCACTTCCATTTCGTTGGATGTGGATGGATATGGATCTGCCCATCAGCAAAAATTAGTAATACGCTTTCTTCAGCATCAGATGTTAAGGGCATTATAATGTGAAACACAGTATGTGAAGAATTCCAGACCATTTCCTTATATTTGGTTTGAGGTTTAGGAACATATTGCTGTTACATACTTACACGGTTCTATACTTCTTCTGTGTGTAGATCAAACTTTACACTGCCAGAAGGAAGCCACCTTCTTGGCTTTGTTGTTGGCCAAAAAATAAATCATTATCGGTACATGTTTCTGGTAGTAGCCGACATATCAGCAGATGGGTTAAGCTCTGTGTCTCTCCACATTCACATAGCGTGTTGTTATCCAATAAGATCCTCCACTCAAGCATACTGGTTTTACATTAGTCACTCCAATTCTCAACTATTCAGGGCCCTTCAAGTAGTCTAAGGGAAGTCAGATCCTTCAGCCATATCCTCCTTTAATGTTATTCCTTGTTCGATGGTCTCCTTCCTCCATCTTATAATTCAATTTTGTTCTTGTCTACCCTCAAGAAAGTTTGTTCTTTCCATATACAGTAGGGCTCTGTACAATATAAGGTGAACCAAGAAAGGGCAATGTCTTCTACTGTAACTTTAAAAATCCTAATCTAGGCATTGTTTTAAATACTGTAGAATTATTGTATTATTATCTGTAAAAATTTTAGCTGGTATATTACACTATTTAATCCCCACTTTCTTTGAATAATCTTTAGGTGGAAGAAACCCGGAAGTTGAAAATAGGTGATCCACTGGATAGAGCTACAGACCATGGACCTCAAAATCACAAAGCACATTTGGAAAAGCTTCTGGAATACTGCCAAACTGGAGTAAAAGAAGGAGCAACTTTATTATATGGAGGACGACAAGTATGTAGACCAGGTAAGTAAGATCTAATATAGGAATATTAGAAAGCATTTGAATGCATTTGAAGCTTTTTTCCCTCCAATGTAAAGGAAATCATAGTATAGCAGAGTGATGGCAAACCTTTTTTTGCTCGGGTGCCATAATCAATTGGCTAAAAATTGAAGTCCTTATTTATTAGCTAAGTTATATATAAAATGCATTGATGAAGACAGATAACCTATGACCCATGTATCAAGATAGAAAATGATGGAGATTGTAACTACCCTTTTTTTTTTTTTTCATTAGGCTTCTTCATGGAACCTACCATATTTACCAATGTTGAGGATGACATGCATATTGCCCATGAAGAATCCTTTGGGCCAGTGATGATCATTTCCAAGTTCAAAGATGGGTAGGTTCTGTTCCAATTAATGCTGTTGTTGCTGCAGCTTTTCAAACCCTGGATCCTTGCAATTAATAGTCATCTGAGAAGAGCAAATGAACCTGCTTCACTCCTTTTCTCCATTGCAATTTACATCTTGGAGGAAAAAGTCTGTGAAGTAGATTCCTCCCCTAATCCTGTAGGTGTGGTGACTCATGAGGTTAGGACGCTGGGCTGACGATCAGCAGGCTCGCGTTTGAGAGCTGGTTGCTGCCACGAGGCAGGGTGAGCTCCCATCACACGGTCTAGCTTCTGTCGACCCAGCAGTTCAAGGGTGGGCAATAACAGGTAGATAAATGGGTACCACTTTGGTGGGTAACCTAACGGGGTCATGAAAGAAGTCTCCAACTGGGCATCCCCCAGGCAATGGTGATGTCACTGTCCAATTCTTTCAACCCGGAAGCGCTTCAGCGCTCTTGGCACAAATGTAGTATTATTTGGAATCCTATAGAGCCTCGGTGGCGCAGTGGTTAGAGTGCAGTACTGCAGGCTACTTCTGCTGACTGTCAGCTGTCTGCAATTTGGCAGTTCAAATCCCACCAGGCTCAAGGTTGACTCAACCTTCCATCCTTCTGAGGTGGGTAAAATGAGGACCCAAATTGTTGGGGGCAATATGCTGACTCTGTAAACCGCTTAGAGAGGGCTGTAAAGCACTGTGAAGTGATATATAAGTCTAAGTGCTATTGCTATTTAATGATGGAAAATGTGGTTGATTTGTAGTTGCCAATGAAGATCACAGTGATGCTGCTTGTTTTTGTTGTATTTTA
>QLTV01003284.1:1330999-1345134 GCA_003457575.1 Thermophis baileyi | reverse complement strand
CCCCTTCTCTGCTATTTAAAAGAAGATACAATAGCACTGGGCCTCTTCAGATCAAGCATTTATTTTAAAAAGCTTCTTCATTTTGTTAAGTTGTCTAGAACAAAAATAAAGCAGTCTTTAAAAAATAAGTCTAATAATTTGAACATTCTATAGACATTTATAGTTATTGACTTACCTCCTTGCATCCAGTTTCAGCAGTGATTAGCACAAGAAAATAAAATTCTGCCTCTGCCTCCCAGCAATTTGCCTCCTTGCAGTTCTAGTTTCACTTTCATTTTAGCACTTGGGCCTGCCTGCAGCCTCTCAGCTGATGGTCAGGAGGCCAATGCTAATCAGGCTCTGCACTGTTTGCTGAAAGGAGGTAAATTGCTGGGAGGCAGAGGCCAAAGGGTGGGGGTGGCTGGGTGGGGCTACATTTGGTGTATAAGACGCACCCAAGTTTTTGGGAGTAAAAAGGTGCGTCTTACTCGGTACTACTGATGTTCTTTCCCAGTCTATGACCTTAAGAATCATGCAATTGTTAATTTTGTGGATTAAATATCATTGTTATATCCCTATATTCATTACATACATTCTAGTCAAGTTCTAAAATACTTCACAAAAATATCAGATTGGATATACAGATGGTTCTAAGCAATGTTGTTTTAACCATATTTCAATCAATTAAATTTCAATGGCTGGTTTGCAATTCCAGAGAGTTATAGAATATGATATATAAACCACGATTCCTAAATTACATGCTTGAACTGAAATAAATTTTATTATGGCTTAGCACAATGAGAACACAATATATGCTACAAAATCTGAGGATGAAAAATAATATGGAGTGATAAATTTAGCATCTTTGTTATGTTTTATGCTGCCTGTATCTTAGATGTTTCTTTATTGCCACAGAGATGTTGATGGAGTGTTAGAACGAGCCAACAGAACAGAATATGGTTTGGCTTCAGGTGTTTTCACCAAAGACATAAGTAAAGCACTATATGTCAGTGACAAACTGGAAGCTGGAACTGTTTTTATTAACACTTATAACAAAACTGATGTGGCAGCACCATTTGGTGGATTCAAACAGTCTGGTTTTGGAAAAGATTTAGGTAAGCAGCACTTCATATTTTCTCTCTAGACTCCAATTATATTTACAAAGTGACATGTATTAAAGGTAAGAAATTTATCACCTTCCAGAACTCGTTGGCTCCTATTCTGAATCAATATGATGAACAACCATGAACGAAGGGTTTTTTACCCTGAACGACAAAAATTGATTGTTATAGACTACTTGTTCTCTAGTACAATGTGAGTTTTGTAATGGAGCAATTGAGCAATTGTGAAAATGCATTTGAAAGAGAGTTGTGCTATTTTACCCTTAAAATCGGAGCACACATCCAATACTGTAAGTTGCAGCCTGACAATCCCATGTGAAAAGAACATGCAATTTAGAACCTATTGCAAAATGCAGGATTCCTTTATAGTAGAAGCAATTTTTTAACATCTTAAGCTGCACTTTTAAAAAATATTAAATGGTTTTGGTCCTTGGAGGTATAAGGTTGTAATTCTGCCTATTCACTCACTCCCTGCCAGCCAGACATATAGGCTTAATGATCTGTTGTAAAGCACCTTCTCAAAAAGATAGGAGGATTCAGACAAGTGCAAAAATAGGATCTGGAGAGGCCGCATTGGTCCATGGACTACTGTCTGCCTACCTTTGCTTTGAATTTCAAAGCTTGAAATCCTGTACCAGTTCTTTCATTGATTGTTTAATGGCCACATTTTTATCCTGCAATTATTAATTGCCTACCTTAAGTATAATTTTTAACAGAAAATGCAGGCATGGGTAGTACTAACAGGATTTTTTTGGGTAATATGCTCCATCTTCTAGCCACCTCCCCAGGGTACCTCCCACCAGCCTGATCTTCCCACAGCCTTCCCCGTCTCATCCTTCCCCTCCTAGGAGCTGAAACATGCAATATGCACATATCACATTGGCTTGTCCAGCCTTCCTAATTTCCCTGTCCTCTCCCTGCCCATATTAACTGGGCCTCCAATCTTCAGTACCTATAGAAGGCTGTCTCTTGTATTGCTTTCTACTAAACCGATCTCCATTATACTGAGGGTTTACTTGGTTTTGAGTTCTACCTTGCTTTTTGCAAACACTTCCACTGTGAAGAACTTTGCACCTTTGGAGACTCCCAACTACTGCAGACTTCCTTATTCCTTTTAGGTGAAGAAGCTCTTAATGAGTACCTCAGAACAAAAGCTGTAACTGTGGAATACTGAACAGCTCAGCCAAGAAGCCCCATTCTTCCTCTCACCCACGGCAACTACAGGATTACAAACAACAAAGTAGAAAATGCTTCCTGGCATGAACATGCCAACCAGTGTCTCAGTGCAATGATCCAATTAAGAACATTTGCATTTATTCACAATGGGATTCTTCAGAGGAGTTCAACACTTGCTACAGATTACTGTGACCATAAAGTATTCTTTCCTGTAGCTATCATGTTCTCCTCCATCTGCTGACATTTAGGGCTAAATGAAGGGGAGACAAAAATCTAGAAACCATCAAATTTCTGATATTTTGTCTCTATGAACCTTTTACTTAAGTTGGAAACATGCTATACTTTTTTTATTTGTCCTCAGTAACCATGGGGGTCTTGCCACTTTACACCAGCATCATACTTTTTTCCTGCAATAAACATTTTGCATATTTGAACTAACTCAGAAAACCAGTTCACCATAAACATGGTTTATGTACCCAAGGAAGTGCACTTATTATGAATCTGTACAATAAAGAATTGAACATCTGTGTTATTCCCCTAAATGAACTATTTTGTAATCTGTTTGCCAATGAGTTGTATGTGATCTCTAATTGTGGGTGTCAATTACATTAAATAAATGCTTTTTGGATGTCCTGTATTTAATGACCTAGTATTGCATCTGTAAAATAATCTCTCTCGCTCTCTAATACATTTACAATGCTCTAAAGTCAGGGGACCCCAACAGCGGTGGGTTGCTCCTGGTTCGGCCCAGTTCGTAGAACCGGTAGCGGCGGCGGCGGGAGGCTCCACCCACCCGTGACACTTCTGCACATGCGCAGAAGCTTCTGCGCATGCGCAGAAGTGTTGGGCGCACGCGAACCGGTAGCAACGGGTTTTAGAACCCACTACTGGTCGCCAACCCCTGGTCTGTGGCACCGGTCCACATGCCAGAAACCGGTCCGTGCAAAAAAAGCAACGGCCCAACCACAGGATGCAGGCAGCACACGAAACCATGTTCCCTCTGGTCCATGGAAAAACCTTTCTCCACAGAACTGGTCCCTGATGCCAAAAGGTTGGAGGCCGCTGCTCTAAGTTATACAATACATATTAAGTTTTGGCTCAGGGAAAAAGTCTGAACACAACCATTCGGTTGCGCAGTGGTTAGAGTGCAGTACTGCAGGCTACTTCTGCTGACTGCCTGCAATTTGGCAGTTCAAATCTCACCAGGCTCAAGGTTGACTCAGCCTTCCATCCTTCCGAGGTGGGTAAAATGAGGACCCAGATTGTTGGGGGCAATATGCTGACTGTGTAAACCGTTTAGAGAGGGCCGTAAAGCACTGTAAAGCGGTATGTAAGTCTAAGTGCTATTGCTATTCTGAATTATTCAACAAGACATGATTAAAGCCATGGATTAATACAATTTGTGAAGACAACCATGCCAGGTTTTGAATGTATTTACTACTTGCAATTGCAAAATATTTATTGAAAACAATGTACATCATTGTGGTATAAAATACAGTGAACAGAAAGATAAAGACTACGGTAGTGTTCGTCTCAAAACAGATAGCTGCTCTATCTAAGCAGAAAGATATTTTGCCATTTGTATCTTGCGTGTGAGCTTTCCAGGAATATACTATGGAAAATCAATAGAAATTTTTGGTGGGTTGTGCAAGGGCACCTAAATTGTATTTGTATTTATGTATTACAATTATTATCAACTCAAATCAATACACTGCATGATGGTCCTCTTCCCTGAAGGTTATGGACCATAATCTACCATGTACAGTATGGGGCTATTAATAGTTGCTAATTCCAGAATGTTCAGCCTATTTGACTTTTCATGTCAAACATTCCTGATTTGCATCCAACCCCATTTTCAAGTAAGCAATAACAGCTCAAATATTATTTATTCAGAAATAAGATGATCTTATTCAGTGGAATATATGTTCCAGTAATAATGCATAATCGTAACAAATTGTCCATAAGAATAAAATAAAACTAATTTCAGCTCAAATTGGCATGTATCTTGCAAGTTGATGCCTTTTACAGTATAAAGCAAATACGGTGCACCTTAAAAATTATTTTTTATTCAGCTTAAATAAACTTTATGAGAATACAAGGCATATTTTAATTTCAAAGATGTAACGTGATCTCAAACTGGCTGGGATTATAAACTCCCAATTTGATTTGTAGCATATTTTGGACCTTTCAAATATACTGGATTCCCAATGGCATTCCTCATTCTCCATTATGAATGCCGCTTATCAACAAAAATATCTTTCAGTCTAACACAATTCTTTCACCTTGACCTTAAAGGACAGTTCATGCAAGGTGAGTAACCTTTGGCATAAACAAATGAACTTGAATCCCAACCAGACCTGGTAGTTAGGAATGTAGTTCATTTGGAAGGCCACTTCTATTAACATACAACAGTGGGTCACCAGCCCAAATACTTTGTAATTGAAACAATCTATAGAGTAAATTATCTGCTTTCCACAGACATTTTCTTTGATCTCTATGTAACCCAAGAGTTGGTATTAATCTGTAATATTATTACAGATTAAATCATAAATAGTTCATAGCTATTGATTCTTTTGTTTCTGTCTGGTCCAATTATTCTTTCTTTCCCCTCAATTTTACAAATGAAATCCTCGTTAATTTCTTGACTTGATAGCAGACCTACAACAGATTTTTTTTACACCTCTCCATATATCAAGTACACAAGCTTATTAGTACACAGCACAACTCTCCCAGAGGCCTTGAAAAAATGAGGATTACATGTAGATATTGAAATGGCAGGAAAATAAGGCTAATTCACCTACTCAGTTTTTACCATCCAACATTTCTATTCGTCCTTCTCTTTTTGACAAAGGAAACTTAATATTTTCTTCGGTAACTTCTCCACAGGTAGAGCTCTCCTCACATTCCGAATCATCTTCTGATTCTGTTGCATCACAGTCATTCAGTTCTACTAAGGCCACATTCTGTAATAATTTAAATAATGAAAGTAAGATAATATTAAGTGCACAATGAGAATGTAAATGTACATCAGTTTCAGTGCTGAACTATGAAATCAAAAGCAGTTAATTTTTATTTTCAATGACCATTATCTTAAGACTTAGAAAATATCTCAACAGCAGTTCATAAACTATTCCCACAAGTACCAGTACCAACGAGTAGGAGTCCCAACCTACCAGGTCCAATAGGCATGCTCACAAAGTCCCCTTTATTAACGTACCATTTTGTAGGACCAAGGAGATTCCTGTCTATGGAACAGCCTTCCCTGACCTTCTTGGTCTTCCAGAAAGCTATAAAGACCAGGCTTTTCTCCAAGTATTAGGCCCAGGTGTTAAGGGAACCTAATATACACATGTGCATTTGGTGAATTTGTTAATGTCCCCTCCATTTTTCTTTGTACTGGATTTTTTAAAACTTAGTTTAGTTATGGCATTCTATTTATAGGTGGTCCTCAAATTACAACCATTTGTTTAATGACTGTTCAAAATTCCAGCAGCACTGAAAAAAACGGTCAGTTTTCACACTTATGACTGTTGCAGAATCTCCACAGTCACAGTGATCACACTTTGGATGCTTAGCATCCAGCATGTATATACAATGGTTGCAGCATCCTGGATCCTGGGACTGTCATTTGAAACCTCCTTAGGGAGCTTCTGACAAGCAAAGGCAATGGGGGAAGCTACATTCGCTTCATGATCTCATAATTCACTTAACAGCTTCACTGATTTACTTAACAACCATTTCAAAAATGTTGTAAAATGGGACACAACTCACTTAACAACTGTCTTGCTTAGCAGTGGAAATTTTGGATTCAATTGTGGTCGTAAGTCAAGGACTCATATACTGGTTTTAGCAAAATGATTGCTTTCTGCCCTGAGTTACCTATTTAAGATGGTCAACTATTTAAGGTGGTCGGCCATAGAAATAGCTTAAATAAGGAGACTATCTGCATGAAAGCCAGTGAGAAAGTCTTTGTTTATAGCCAAGAAAAAGCAGCTAGATGGATTAATCCATTGATTGCCTTCCATGATCAGAGGCTGAAAACACTTACAAAACAATTGCTGAAAACAAAGCACCACAGAGCCAGTGGCTCTCATCTGCTGCTTAGGCAAATCTTCTGGGCATGAGCTGGCCACCTCCATCAACAAGCAATGCAAGATTAGTGTTGAAAGGAATTTTGGAGACAATGTAGTCAAAGTCTTTAGTAGAGGAAGGTGCTAGCTGCAGCAGTCCTCCTAAATCTGAGACTTTCTGGGTGTCTGGTGTATCACATGAAGACTTTGTGACAAAGCTTGTCCCTGATCAGGCTGATGGGGAATTTTGAGAAATACAACCCTCAAACAGCCAGATTGCATATGGGAAAGAGAGCTACTTTGACACTTCGCCTGAAAAGTTTTATATGCTTAACTGAAAAATTTTATGACACCCATCCCCTTGGCCTCCTAGAAACATGGCTTTTCAAATGGGTTGTGGAGAGTGTTATATAGCAATGCAACTCCTATAAATTTTTTAGCTTTGTAATTTTAGTTATGATTTCAATTTTAAAAAAAATTGTACCAATTTTAACACTTAAATTGTATAAGCTGTCTACTCTCTGGCTAGTTTCAGGCTCAGATAAATTTGATAAATAAAAAATTACTTCAGTAACAGCACAGAAGTCAATTTCAACAAAAAAGATGATAACATCCAGATATTATTATGGATAATAGTTTTTGTCTAGACACTAAACAACAATAAACAACATTCTACTTTGGGTATACTATAAACATGAATGTAATGCTCTATGCCAAGGAATTAACTAGAAACAAAAATATATTCACCATTTCAATTATTTTTTCCATCGAAGGATCTACATGTTCAATGTCAAACTCTTGGCTAGGTTTGCTGTCCATTTCTCTTCTCAGCTGATTATTTGCACTAGCCATCTGGGGTAGAAAATTCTGCACCTTATCCAAAACTAATGTACAGAAATGTGTTTATGAAGACATTAATATACTTCTAAACTTTTAAAGAATTTAAAAAAAACATTACTGGTGAGGGTAGGAGGAACATAGGAACAGCCAGCAGCACCCCACATATAGGGAATGAAAATAAACATAGAAAATATAGAAAGGCAGTGCTAAATATGCTGTTAAACAACTGCCATATTGCAAGATAAAATTATTATGAAAGGTCCAAACTTCAAATTCATCTGTATTTAAATAAAGATGCTATAAAAAAATATACTTCATTATATTTACTTTAACCACTACTAACTGTTGAGGAGCGGAGAAACCAATTTTAATGCTCTCTCTCTGTTCTGCATAAATAATAGAAAATGCATGGTTCTTCTAAAAGACCTCCATGTGTATTTAAGCTTTAAATCTTTTGACATTCCTGAGGATACAGCCCCTCGCGCCAAAAGGCAAGACTTCATTTATGATGATTATTTTCTATACATATATAATTCAGGAAAGGCACAATCCTCAGTGTTTTTTAAACTTGTCTACCTTAAAATGGGTGGACTTCAACTTCCAGAATTCTCCAGCCAACACACCAGGTAGAGAACTCTTGGAGTTGAAATTCACACATGTTAAAGTTGCCAAGTTTGAAAAACACTGCTCTAAGTCAGGGAATACTGTTAACTCACTGATAAAAAATAGATATACTTACTGTTGCTCCTGGGCAGCCTGGTTGTCTGTAAGGTTGTGTCTTTCTTTTTAGCATGTTTTGGACTGAGCAAAAGTGTTTCACTGATACCTAGAAATCCAGAAGCCCTGCTTCAGTTGAAAAGGCACATACTATTGATTTTACTAGTACAGTATTTCTCTCTATATAGGGAGCTTTGCACTCCACTGCAGATTAGTTGATGCAAATCAGTTCCTTCGAATAGCTCCACTGTTAGAAGCAACGCACTTTTTTCAACCCCATGCACTACAGAAACCAAATATGATAATATTGTAGAGATATAGTATAAACTAAGCAAAACCTTTCAGGCTATTATGCCTTTCAAAAGTGGAAATCACGAAAGCATTCTCATCGACATTTAGGCAAGCATTAAATATATGAAACGATGGAGAAAGTCGAGATCGATTTTCAGGCGCAAACTCACATTCTTTCACTTTTAGCAGGGAGGCGCATTAACATTTTCTTCAAGTTTGCAAAAAAGTTGCATCTTAGTTTTTAAAATATTTGTACGTGATGTTGATTTATTCACGCAAGATCTCACGAATACCATGTCCCTACAGGACTTTATTTATTTATGTATTTATTTTCCTTTTGGCAGTTACTGTTCAAGAATACAGAATCTGGAAGCAAAGCAACGGGGGGGGGGAAACAAGTTACAGGTACTGCAGCGTTTCTCAAACTGGGCAACGTTAAGATGTGTGGACTTCAACTCCCACAACTCCCGAACCAGCAGCCATTGGGAATTGTGGGAGTTGAAGTCCACACATCTTAACGTAAGCCAAGTTTGAGAAACGCAGGGTTAGTGGGAAAGGACGAGACCAGGAAGCGCGGCGTTCGTTCCTTGATCTGCGTCCTCTCTTTGAACACATTCATCGCCAGTTACCTCCTCCGCCTCCCACGGAAAGAAGCACCCGAGATATCTCGGAACCCGCGTTGCCACCGCTCTGCGCCATTCAGCCCGATATGAGCCTCGCTCGCGGTTAGCGAAGCGCCCCGCCTCCAAGAGGAAGCCAGAGCACACGGCCGGGAAAGGCCAAAGCCAGAGTGGCTTCGCGAGCGGAAACAGCGTCCCCTAGAAGCAGAGAGGACCTTCATTAGGCTCGAAAAGACTTTATGGGAAGTTTCATATCAGAGTAAATTCTTTCGCATAGTTTCACGTTTCACCTTGTATTTTATTTACGTTACGGTGGCCGTAATTTTCTTTTTGCAAGCCTCTTTTACAGATTCCAAGTGGCAGTTTTGTGTCTCAGTTACAAGCGACTACACAATTCCTGCCCTGCAGAGTTGTGACAATTAGACTTAGAACTTAGAATAACTTTGTTGTCACTTTGAATGTACACTAATCGGCATACAGTAAAATGAAATTTCGTTGCATACAGCTTTCAAAGGGTCTCCACTACAATGCCATTCTATAGATCAGGGGTCTCCAACCTTGGCAACTTTAAGACTTGTGGACTTCAACTCCCAGATTTCCTCAGCCAGCAAAGCTGGCTGAGGTATTCTGGGAGTTGAAGTCCACAAGTCTTAAAGTTGCCAAGGTTGGAGACCCCTGCTATAGATGACCCCACACAATCAAGCACAAGTATTGATAACTTTGCATTGTCAAAAGTATACCATATCCCATACTGAGGGTTTCCATCAAGCCCCCTATTTGAAGAAAAATTTGACAGTTTATCCCAACATTTTGTAACAGTTCTAATAAAGATGCTATCTTCTTGATATCCTCCCAAAGGATAGGAAGAGTATTGATACTTTTAAACTTTGGTGTTGGGGAAGACTCCTGAGAATACAGTGAACAAACAAGAAAACAAACCAATAGGTCCCTGAACAAACTATTGTAGAATTCTCACTCGAGGCAGTGGTGAAATCCAAATTTTTTTACTACCGGTTCTGTGGGCGTGGCTTGGTGGGCGTGGCTTGGTGGGAGAGGCAGGGGAAGGCTACTGCAAAATCTCCATTTCCACCCCACTCCAGGGGAAGGATACTGCAAAATCTCCATTCCCACCCCACTCTGGGGCCAGCCGGTTCTACGAACTACTCAAAATTTCTGCTACCGGTTCTCCGAACTACTCAAAATTTCTGCTACCGGTTCTCCAGAACCTGTCAGAACCTGCTGAATTTCACCCCTGTCGAGGCACAAAGCACCAGGCTCAAACTATCCTACTTTGAACACATTATGTGAAGACCAAGCTGAAGAAGGCTCTAATTCTGGGAAAAGTGGAAGGAGGAAAAAGAAGATGACAAGCAGGTGGATGGACTCAGTTACAGTGGTGATGAGTGCTTCATTGGAAGACCTGAAGGACCAGATTAAAAACGAATAATTATGGAGAGAATGTATTTATGTGGTTATCAAGAGTTGACAATGATTTTGCTGCCCTTTAATTTAATCAAGCAATCCTCTTGAAATGTGTGCTCTATAATTATAAGATTGTAATAGTGTGATTGCAACCATTATGTAGATCTTTTCCATTTAATTTTTTCTGTAGTATTTCAATAAGGTCGCCATTATCTCATCAGAAATCATTTTTCTTTGCACATTTATATTTAATAGACAAACTTGTTAGTCAGTTTAAACATTCTTTTTTGTTTCCTTGTTTAACACTGCTACTTTGGGTGGCTGTCGGAACTTCTTTCCCATTCTACCACTGAAATGTAGAGTGCAAACCAGCAATATAGGATAAGCAGGTAACTTCTCCTCAGTGGTCCATAGCCCTGTTTATTATGGCATTTTATCCTTCTTATCAGCTGTTTGCTCCTTCTATGTATGCCCATGGAAGCTATTTCTTGAAAGTACCTGTCATACACACAGAACAATCTCTTCACTCCTCAGACTGTGAGTCCCCATTCCATTCCATTGTAGAGAATGGACTGATTCAGTACAACTGTTCTAGCTGCTTCCAGCAAATGTAAGATCTGCACAAAAGAAATAATGATTTGATATTAATATTTTCAAACACATTCTGCAATACAGCCTCAGTTCTCCATCCACTTCCTAGCAATGGGACCAGCTTGGCTGATCTAACCTTAGCTCTTGGGTAAAGCTTACCTTTTCTATTCTGTCTCTCATGCTTCTGTTCTGCATCTTCCATAATAATGATTGGAACATCCCATAAATCAGGGGTGTCAAACTTGCGGCCCACGGGCCAGATGCATCATGCACTGGCCACGCCCATCCCATTTAGCGAAGGGGGAAAGTCGCGATACATCACGTGACGACAACGTGACGACGTGAGTTTGACACCCCTGACATAAATGGTCTCTTCTACTTCTCATTTCCTCGACAGACTGAAAGACAGTCGTCTCACTCTAAGCAAGATGTTCCAGCTATTATATTCAACAAAACTACTTCAGACATTGATGTTGATTATGATTTAACACGGTCATTATAAAGTTTTTATTATTCTGCTCTACGATACTGTTTTTACTGTTGTTGATCTTACTTCATTCAGATTGTTAATTTTGTTTTGTTGATTACTGTTGTGAATGTCAATCATGCCAAGTTTGATTTTATGGCAGAAAAGCAGACTTGCCCAAGGAGGGATCCTATTGTATCAGTATTTATTGTCAGTATTTATTATTATCAGTATGTATTTAATATTAAACCTTTTTTTTATTCTGTCTCAGTCAAAAAATGAGCCTGAGATTTTGAAAAAAGTACAATAATAAAAATAAACAATGTAATTTCATAGTCCATTGGGGAAGAATAAGAGCAAAACTCATAAAATATGGATCTAATATATCCAAGGAGTGAGTCATAGTCAATCATTCTACAGGGCCTGTCAGACACAAGTTATGAGTGGTTAACTTGCAAAACCAGTATTTCCTGAATTTAAACACAGATAAAAACTATTTGAACAAAACATGACAAGTACATTTTACTGCTCAAATAGTGTAGCTGTAGTCTTACACAATACATAGTTGCTCGGTAAGTGCCATCAAATTCAGGGACTCCTGTCTGAACTCAGAAGAAAAGGATTGCTTATAACCTTTTCTACTAAAGGTTTCATGCTCTCATTTATAGTCTTGTTTAGTAAAAGACTGGATTGACATATTGTGCTAAATCAGGGGTGTCAAACTCAAGGCCCGGGGCCCGGATCTGGCCCGTGGGGGTGCTTAGATCTGGCCTGCAGGGCTGCCCTGGAAACAGCGAAGGAGCAGCCCGCGGTGCCTCTGCCAGTGAAAATGTTTTCGCTGGCAGAGGGTTGCAGGAGGCCGTCGCAGTTGAAAACGGAGCTCAGGAGCCCGTTTTCTCTGGCAGAGTGCTCCGGCCACCACAGGCGCCCCCGACACGACTGATGTCGAGCTGGCCACGCCCACCCTGGCGATGCCCACCTCGGCCCCCCAAGGTCAGGCAGAGGGTTGCAGGAGGACGTCGCAGCCGAAAACGGCGCTCAGGAGCCCGTTTTTGCTGGCAGAGTGCTCCGGCCACCACAGGTGCCCCCGACATGACTGACATCGAGCTGGCCATGCCCACCCTGGCCATGCCCACCCCGGCCCCCCAAGGTCAAACACAACCCTGATGCGGCCCTCAATGAAATCGAGTTTGACACCCCTGTGCTAAACCATCAAGCAGATTCTTTGCTTTTTTGCCTAGCATGATTAGATTATGGCTTAAGCAGAGGTAACTAAACTTGTCTAATCCCCAGGTATCTCACCCTAAAGCCGAAGTGCAAACAGGGCAAAGGTTATGTATAGACAACCAGCATTCATCTTGGGACTCTTGGTTTTCTTGCTAAACATGGTTTGCTTTGGTTAGAGTTTGTGAAATAAGTGACAATAGGTAGCTTAATATGTTGTGCCAGGTTATTAATAGGGCTTACAAACCACAATAGGTAGATCAGATCATATGTTTTATAGTCCCAAACCAAACCAAACACATTATGGATTAGAATGTTGTGCAAATATTGCTTTAGGACACATATTTAATTTGCAGTTTGAAAATGGGAGGTATTATCTAGCTTGAGGCAGTTAATCTTTTGGAATCAGTGGGAATGTATGAAATATTGAGTTCATGTTAAGGGCACTCTTCCAAAATAGTTGCCACAACAAATTGATTAGAAGGTAAAGTGTAGGCGGGGCCCCACCTTACTCTACTCTACTCCTCTCCTTACCCAATACCTTCTGAGCAACTGGCATACTTCCAAGAAAAGCACCAGGGATCATTGTTATGTTCTATAACACCTACACTTTACCATTATTATTTGAGCCATGAAATGCAAGTTGCAAAATTTATGTGATGTTAAAAAATGAAGTAAATTTCCTCAATTAAGTATGACCAATGCTAAGTTCATACTTCACTGTTAAATACTCCTGCAAGTCCATTCATAAAGACTCCTAGGAATAAAATTAAAACACTGTACCATATGTTAACATCTGGTACAAAAGAAACACATTGCCTTTAAGAGAGTGGTAGCACTGAATTGCATTATATGAACATATAATATGCCGAACACTGGCAAACAGATGACTACCTGTTATTTTTAAAAACTTCTGCTAATTGTTAGACCTGGCAGGTGCCTCTGAGATTAAAGCATTTCCCTTAAGGCATTCATATTACGTTTTACTAAAATTACTCATATGATGCAGCTTATTCATTCTACAGATGAGATAGAATTTACTCTGTGCTTTTAATTGTTACAGATATTTTTTATCAAGAAGTGCACCTTGAGACCAGGAAAAGTAATTGAGTAATTGAAGAGATAGTAATGAGAAGTGACATTTCTCGTACAAAGTCCAATCCACATCATAGTGTTATTACAATATTCTGTGAATATCCTATGATGTACATGTTTAGATTGTGATGAAGCCTGTTAGAACAAACAACAGAATGTAATCAAGATTCCAGTCCACCTTACCTTTCTCAGTTCCTGAAAACGCTTGCTTAAATTTTTGTGCATTACAGGCCAGGAAAATTTTGGTAAAAAGCAGCCTATATAACTTTATGGATTTTTTTCTTTTAAATTAATTCTATGTTTTACAAAGCACCATTAGTTATTTATTTATTAAACAAATTCAAGAAACACAGATTATATTACAATTTATATAATAATAACTATATTATATAAATTGTGTATGTGTGTGTGTGTGTGTGTGTGTGTGTGTGTGTGTGTATGTGTATGTGTATGTGTTTCTCCCAAATATGGGAGAAAGCATACTGCTTCCTTTTTGCCTTTCATAAAAATATGTAACATATAA
>QLTV01003284.1:1287339-1325628 GCA_003457575.1 Thermophis baileyi | reverse complement strand
AAAACAAAAGCTGTGGTTGTTAAACAAACCCATTGATTTTTATGGTTCCCCCCCCCCCCCCCCAGAAACTGGAAAAATGTCATAAATCATACTCATATGAACCCTGGGTGCTGCAAATGACCATAAATGCAGGCTGGTTGCTGAGTGCCAAATGTGGTTATGTGACTGCCAGAGGGCAGACATCATAACTTTGGAATCATGTTGTGAATAGCTTTTGAGGGGGTCTGTCATAACTTCTAACAGTAAAGTGACCAGTCATACTTTGAGGACACTTATATCTCTTTTGTGATCTTGAATTGTTCTAATATGTGTTCTGGAACGTTCTTTTGGTCAATATGACTTCTTGTGTTAAGAATAGAATAGAATAGAATAGAATAGAATAGAATAGAATAGAATAGAATAGAATAGAATAGAATAGAATAGAATAGAATAGAATAGAATAGAAGCTTATAGTATGCTAAAAATTGAGAGGTACATAGGTTGCTACCACTATGAAGCAATTCATTTGCTTTAGATAATGGGCTGCTTAAAAGGAGAGAAAGAATGAGATTAAAGTATATTTCTGCTATTTTCTTTGCCCTTGTTACAGCTGCTTACAACTGCCTTGCTGCAGAACTGAAAGAAGTCTTTGTTTTTTTCTTCAAATTATGGTTATTTTGTGAATCATTTTATTGTTTTGCATAGTTATCTCTAGTCACTTGATATGAAGAACAACATTCATAAATATTTTTATTCATCTTTGAGAGGAAAGAATTGCTCATCACTTGGTTCTTATTTTGCACTCCTTAAGCCATGTTCCTCCCACTTGTTCTTCCCAGAGCGAAAAAACACATTGCTGTAGAGAAAGCAGATTACAGCCAGTTTTGCCTCTGAGCTGTGCTGAATTTTGCCACAGTAATAATTATCTGGGCTTGGCTTTATATCTCTGTAGCTGGTCGGCAACCTGAAAGCTTATCATTACTGACTGCATTTTGTGGCTACAATATGCATTTTGGTTACTCTACTGGGGGAGGCCATTGGGCTGGCTTGCCCCCTCCAAACTCCCTTTCCGATAGCAATAGCAATAAGACTTATATACTGCTTCACAGGGCCTTCCAGCCCTCCTTAAGCGGTTTACAGAGTCAGCATAGTGCCCCCAACAATCTGGGTCCTCATTTTACCCACCTCGGAAGGATGGAAGGCTGAGTCAACCTTGATACAATATGTATTGGCTCATTCAAAAGAATGCAGCATGACAACCCCCTCCCCAGTTCTCCTCGAGTTCCTACAAATAGGTCCGGCCTCAAAGGCCGCGCTAGCTGCGGATTATGGGCGCTGAAGTCCAACTCAGTTGGAGAGCCCCGGATTTGGAGAAGCTTGGTCGATCAGGTGGCTGTTCACCCCACCTCCTACTGAGGATCCCGACCGCGTGGGAAAGCGGCCAGTTGGCTGGACCAAGGGCTGGACGTCGCCGCCCTTTTTTGTCCCCGTCCCTCCCGCGGGTGCCGGGAGGAGCGGCAGGTTCTCGGAGGCGCGCACCGGCCACATCACCCGGGCTGGGGGGGGGGGTTCCCGGCTAGTCACGCCCCTCGCCCCCGCCGACTTTGGCCGCGCCTGCTCAGTGGGGGCGGAGGCCCCGAGGAGCTGTCAGCAACTCCGCGGCCGCCGGGCAGGTTTCTTCTTCCTGTGAAGAGTGGGCAGCTTCTGGGCGCTGCGCCCGACGGAGGATGGCAAGCGGCGGCATCTGCTGCGAGAGGCTGGGGCCAGCCCCGCCGTCCCTGGCCAGGTAGGTCTGGGGAGAGCGGAGGGCAGCTGGAGATGGGCGCCAAGGCGGGAGCCGGAGGAGGGGATTCCCTGGCCTGGCGGGACCCAGAAGGAAAGTAAGGCAGTCGGGTTGCTCTTGGTGAGGAAGAAACGTGCCTTTCGCCTCCCGTCACCCGGGCCGGGGCTTCCCCGGCTCCCTCTCTTGGAAGACTTCTTCCTTTCGGCTCTCCCCGCCCACCTGAGACAGAAGAAGGTGGCAGTTTTCAGCTACCCTCCCTTCCTTTCTCAGTTCCCACGGATGGCAGATGCACTGAGATCTCCCTTCCGCGAGGCTTGGGTGGGTAACCCTATGGTCTTGCATAACGTCCCGGGTGGCGTTCCTCAGGATCCTAAAAAGTAGGTCACTTCCTCCCTTCAAGAGTGTTAACTGTGTGGATGTCCCCCCCTCCTAATCCACCCCGTTGCCCTTTCTTCCCAGCTGGGGGCTTTGTTTGCGCAAAGAAGGGGCAAGTTCTACAGTTCAGCATGAGTGTCTTAATGACGTTAGTCATAGTAGATTATGGTAGGGTTACACCAGGGATATGTGATACCTTTGTAATTTTTGCTGTTTAGGGGTTGGAGAAGGAAAGCTCATGGAGGTGAACTTGGCTGATTCAAGGAAGTTCGGTTTAGAGCTCTTTAAAAGATTGTTGGCAATGCCACAATTCAAGGCCATGCATATAACTTGATAAAGGTCAATCTGTGTTTTTTAATTTAGTATTTTTTGTTATTGGCATAAGTATGCATTGGCTTAGCAATTTCTTGCTTATAAAAGATTAATGACTTGAAAGTATATGAAAGGAGAAGTTGGTTATTGCTTTAATGAAGCAGTAGGCAATAAACAATTGGTTTAAAAATAATTAACAGATGATGTTACTTATGGAGAATAAACTAGAAACAGATTAGAGATTAGAGATCATGGAGAACATACTGGAAACATCACAAAAAAGTAGTGTGATAGTTTTCTGTGTACTTTATTATCAGTTTTTACTTGAAGATTAAATATCTGGGGGTTGTGCCCTTCATCACTGATTTGATTGTATGAAGTTATATCTGTCTGGTTTTAATCTGGTTTCCAGAATTTGTCACAAACTATAAATTCTACACCACAAACATTTGCAATTCAAAACTCAAGATTTTCCACCCAACAGTTCTGGCATGTTGGCTGTTGTTAATAATTGAAGAATGGGTATCTGAGACAAGGGAAGAAATTTTCATCAACTTTATTTCTAAATAATGTGGGCTGAAATTCAATATACAATATATTGTTATAAAGGTTCAATTTTAAAAGCTGAAAGCCAGACAGATAAAACATATTAAAGCTAAAATTTAAGGTTTAAATTATTTAATGCTAATTTTCATTAGGCATTATCCTTTAAAAAATTGTTCCAGATATGAATAACAACCTCAGCAATATGGTACAGACTAGGCTTGTGACACTCTATAAACTCTGTTTCTCAACTTTAGCCTTTTTAAGTGTATGAACCTTAACTCTCAGAATTCCCCAGCCAGAACGAGGAATTCTAGGAGTTGAGATCCACACATCTTAAAGTTGCTGAGTTTGAGAAACACTGTTCCAAGGTATTATAATCAGTTATTTGAGCTAAATAAACTGCCATCTTATTGCCATTTTTCATGGCCCTTTAAGCAAAATGTAAAGGCATGGGTGAATTTCTTCTGTTGTGCAGATCCAGTTCTTGCAAACAAGGACATCAATTCTGTCTTTTCATAACATATAGAAGCTTCCAAATTCTGTATAATAGGTGTGTAAGTGATCCAGTTAGCCTTCTACAGAAGTTTAGCACGTCATCAGACTAAATCCCTACAAGATGCATTGTAATCATGTGCTATCCCTTAAATTATTTGAACAAGTCTGTGTGGGAATATCCTGCTATGTCAGTAGTATCGCACAAAACTGTAGGGAACAGAATTACAATGAATTAGAAATGAGGCGATGAATGAGACCATAATATTTTGGGAATGTAATCTGAAGCAGAGATAGGTAATCAGGATTTAATCAGGATTAAAATGTGTATTATCAGTGGATAATATTGTACAAAAGGCTCCTGAATATTTTGGATTTCTAATCTCAATTTAACATTATGGGCAGCTGTGATTACTTCCAGTACTTCCTTGGCATTAAGAAGGATTACGAAACGTGCTAGATTTATACTTTATTTGGCAGAGAGAGGCCTTCAAAGTTATGAAAACATAGCAGAGCTTAATTTCAATGGTTTTCTGTTCCGTAGGTATCTGATCTTTGGCACTATCATTTAGCAAAATTTTATTTTAAGCAATAATTGCCTTTAATAATATGGAAGTATGGAATTGCAGTTTGTGTTGGTGGAGAGAGAGAACAGAATGGCACAAAACAGGTATAATCTATCAAAGCTAAAAGCTGCAACTACTTTTGGCTCTGGTTCTGTTTATCATTATATCTGATGTTATACCCCCGAGCTGCAGTCCTACTCTTGGCAGGCTCTTATAGCTTTTCATAAAAGAAGATTTTTTTCAACCATCTTGAAAACAATTGAAAAGTTACGGAAATCCTGTTATTGCTTTGAGTTACAACCAATAGTAATAGTAAAATATTTTTATTTTATTTACTCCTGGATATTAGAAAAAATATTTTTTCTAGGGAAAAATTTTCTTCTGCTTATCCTATAACCTTTTCCGGACCGAGTGCCCAAAGCGCACGTGCGCCCGAACCCCCCAAATGCAATGCGCCCCCCCACATGTGCCCCCACACATGCACACATGACTCCCCGTATGCACCCCTCCACCCATGCACACGTGACCCCCGCACGCCCCCTGCCCCCCACGCATGCGTGCGCGATCCCCCATGCATGCCCCCCCACATGCGCGCATGACACCAGCTGGCCAGCAGGAGGCATGCGTGCATGCGTGGCGGAGCTGAGCTGGGGCGACGGCTCGCGTGCCATCAGAGAGGGCGCTGCGTGCCACCTCTGGCACGCGTGCCATAGGTTCGCCATCATGGTCCTATACTAATAGATTTGACCATCTTTCTTGTAAAATAAAAGGGCATCAAGGTTATTAAGTTTAACTTTGGTTAAAAATTAGGGATCTTTATGGTATGGGCCTCAGGAAACCCAAAGCGTTATCCTAGCAACTCTACTTATTTTACCTAAATTTGATCATTTCAAGGATGCCTACATGCCTGTGAGCCCATTATAATTCCTACTTAGGAAGCTTCTATTGTTGTTGCTTATTTTCTAGGTGGGATGCGGCAAAAAGCTTTGGAAAGAAGAGCTAAACCTAAAAAGAGAAAAAGGGATGAGTATAAGATGCTGGTTATGACTAGTATGCAGATGCTAAGATACTTTCTCTAAGGAGTAAATTTCCATTGATGAAAAATGGTTTCACAAACCTCTTTTAGGGTGGCCCTAGTTGTGTCATTTTTTCTTATTTGTCTCTGTCAAAATGTTTACCTTTCCCAACTTTAAAATGCCTGTGAAGACAGGGAAAATAACTTCTGCTTGAGGCAAATATATTAGGCAGCTTATTTGCCCTGAGCTGTCAGATCATTAAAAAAAAAAGTCAAAATCTGGATAAAGTTTTGGGTATTGGCTACTTGTCAGATGTTAGTTGAACACTTCTGCTTTTTACCAGTGCTTTTGTTCAGTCTTCTTGAACTCTATTGCATTTCATCTCTTAGCTTAGTTTCTATTTCCCTGTAAGATGAAATGTTTAGCACACTTTGCACTAATGACTTTGTACTAAATATATATGGCTGTTCTGCAGATACTGGAGTTGTCCCAAACCGGCTGGTACATAACTGTTCCTGTTGTCTGATAAACCGAAATAACAAGCCATATTTGACTGTGTTTAGTGCTAAAACACCGAATTTGATAAGCTACTGTTTTGCTCCTCCCCAGGGCAGCTCCATCATCGAAATTTATGTAGTGAAAACATTGGAAACCTATAACAGTCAGCATGATTTATTCCCAGTAGCTGGGAAGTTCACTCCATCCCACAATTTATATGTGCAGTTGAAAATGTCAGCAATGGATTGGATTCAAAACTATGGTTTGATTTGACATTTGAATTGATATGTTAGAAGAGAGGCCCTTCAGATATTGTTGTCTCTGGACAATGTGAGTGGGGAGATGAAGTTTATGAACATCTGGAAAGAAAGAAAGAAAGAAAGAAAGAAAGAAAGAAAGAAAGAAGAAAAAGAAAGAAAGAAAGAAAGAAAGAAAGAAAGAAAGAAAGAAAGAAAGAGATTATATTTCATATGTAGAGCTAATAAACAAATATACTCTAAGGAATTCCAGCAAGCGGGCTCAAGGAAAAGAACTTTATCTGAATCATGAGACCCTGTGCACAGTCATTCATGCCTTAATGGATTACTTAGTGGATTACTGCAAAGCGCTCTACATGGGGCTACCCTTGAAGAGTATTAGGAAGCTACAGCTGGTACAGAATGCAGAATGTGCACAGTTCTGGGCGCCCCTAGGGTGGCACATGAACACAGCTATTGCGTGAGCTTCATTGGTTACCAGTTTGCTTCTGAGTCCATTTCAAGGTGTTGGTTATTACCTTTAAAGCCCTATATGGCATGAGTCCAGAGTACCTGACCCAATGGGACTAGCCTGCTCCACTCACTCCACCGGAAGAGGCCTGCTACAGACCCATATGCTAAATAATTACAGCAGGTGGGGTCAATGAGAAAAGCCTTTTCCACTGTGGCTCCGGCCCTGTGGAACTCTCTACCAGTGGACAGAAGAAGTGGACTACTCTTTTGGCCTTCTGGAAACTGGCTTTGTTGGTTGGCCTGGGGCCCCAAGGGGGGCACTCACCATTGGAGGTGGCTGACAGGGTAAGAAGACCTCATCTCCACCTCATCCATCTCTTAGTTCTGCTTTCAGTATAATTTTTGAAGTTTTAATCTCTGTAGTTTTAATGTTTTAATGTTTTAATTATTTTTCTACTTGATTTTATAAATTGTAAGCCATCCAGAATCACCTTATATAGGGGAGATGGGTGGCATAAATATTAATCAAACAAACAAACAAACAGATAAATAAATAAATATTCAAGTTAGATATAATAATCTAGGTGGGAATAATGTGATCTGTATCTGTTCATAAAATCGGTGCAGTTCTTCAGATCAAGATGCAGATTCAGTCTCATTCTGCCCACCCATCTCTCCATGATTTAATTTGGTGTGTGATTAACTTTATCAGTGAGTAATGAAAAGCTACTACTGTAAAATAAAGTACTTTAATACTTTAATGTACTTTAAAGATCAAGAAATATTTTAGCAAATCAAAACAAAATGTTGTCTTATAAGTAATTTTGCTGAAAATCCTGGTATTATGAAGCATCAGGAACACCATATAAAACGAGAAACCATTATGCTCATAGGATGTACTTATTTGCTAATCTAGTAAACACATGAGCAGACTGTTAATCTGGCTAATCAAAATAGTTTATGATCCGAGCCATGAGGCATACTTAATGCAGACAATGTAATTATCAGTAATCCAATTTGGCAGGAAGAGTGAAGAATTAACAGGATTACTAATCATATAAAGATCTGGCAGGAATTTAAGTGAAATATAGCGCACTCAGAAATGATAAAAATCATTGGATGCTTCTAAAGTCTATATACCTTGCAAGAGCAAGTCTAAACTTCAAATCTCATGGCTACAAATGTTACCTAATATTTGCTCTTTTATTTCTCCTCCTCCCTCCTCTCTCCTCCTCTTCCCTCCTCCTCCTCCTCCTCCTCCCCTCTCTCCCCCCCTCCTCTTATGAATCCAAGGGAACTTAAAAGTGTATATTCTTATTGTCTGATAGACAGACACATAAAAAGTTCTGCAAGTTTACATCCTTCTGACATTAGGCATAGCTTATTCTATATAAGTTTTTCTAAGTTTAGAAAATTTGTTTTGAAGTTAACATCACTAAATCAATGCAATATTATAGGATGCATCTGTATGTAACATCATGTAATTTTGTATATAATTAAAGACAATTTCTGCAAATACAGAATTGCTTCTAATGACAATATAACTGTTTTGCTCTAAGAAAATTTTACTCCAAAATTATGAATGATGCATAAGGATGATCTTCCTCGTTATATATAGCAAGCATATCAGAGGTGGGTTCCTCCCGGTTCGGACTGGTTCTATAGAACTGGTAATAACTTGGCGGCCTGGGTCACTAGAACCGGCAGTGACCCAGGCCTGCCACGCCCCCGAACCGGTCCATCTTGTTTTTTGCTTCTGCGCATGCGCAGAAGCTTTTTTTAAGCACTGCGCATGCGGGAAGCGTGCAAGAAGCACGCAGGAAGCGTGCACAAAGCACACTGCGCATGTGCAAAGCGCGCGCAAAGTGCCCGCGCACCAGCACTGCACGGCACTGAGCGAACCGGCAGCGAAGAAAAGAAGAACCCACCCCTGAAGCATATCCAAGATATATTGTTTGTTTGTCAAATGAATCAATAAGATAAATCCTTCAAGTGTAAAAAGATTTTCAACTGTTTCTTTCATTATGTATTGCTTCTTTCATTATATTGATGCCTGATCTCTGCTTATTTAAACATTGCCTGCTTCTGACTGCATAATTCAGCTTATATAAAACATATTAAGCATTAACAAAAGTTCTTCAGCTAGTAACTTTTAGTTTTTAATTAACAATGTAAAGAACATTATTAAAAAAAATTACCATTTAAATTGCTAAAATGAAGTTGGAACACCTTCAAAGAAAATAAAAGTCACATTTGGTTTCTGCTTGATTATTTTTCTCATGCATTTATTTCTTTAATCACAATCAGTAATAAAATTAAAAGTATCAGTATAATTCCATTTGTTTGTTAGGGGGATTTTCCAATATTTGGTGCATTGGCAGAAGATATTGTATTTTGAGCTATTAAAAAATGTGATGTCAGAGCTGTGCTTTCTTGCTTTGCAAAACACTTTCTTGCCAAAATTATTTTATAACTTGGAACAGAGGCTCAGTGTCACTGCCCTCTGCTTTATATCTGATTTGTGTGTCCTTTAGCAGGATTTTTTATGGTGGTGTTGGTGTGACATGCAGAAATGATCCTTTATTGTAATTGAGGATTAAGGAGATTAAGGAGTTCATTGTTCATTGAAGACACATTGAAAACTTCTTAATCTTACAACACAGGATCGATTTAACCATAGTTTCAACTGGTAAACTGTGAACATCCTAGACTAAGATAAATCCAAAAAATGCTAGGATATTCCTGGAAGCTTGGTATTTGGACTAATCAACTATCAGTAGACACATAGAGATAAATCACATTTACACACCATTCAAAATGGACAATTAAAAAAAAAGCTTAGAAGGAAACAAAAATACCTGAACGTATCTTCTCCAGCAGCAAAAACCTAGATAAACAGGGATTAACACTAGACAAACAAGCAGAAAACAATAACCTAATCAAGAAACTACCAAGGAGAAAAACAACAGCCCCAACAACATTCATAGGGCAAGCTATTGTATATAAATAGGAGTGAACCCCACACTCAACTAACACTAATGATGTTTCCTAGTTGGATAATGAAACATCTGCAAGCAAACCAAGTTTAGAGAGCACCAAAGATTAGCTTAATTGAGTTTATATACAGTATTCTCTGAAATTATCATTGTGTCTTCATATTTTCTCCTGAGTTGTACTTGTGTAGAGGATTTAGCAGTAATATAACTCAAGGATGTAATTGTGTTGTTAGAATGCAAAAATATTATAAACCACTCAAAAGAAAACTATCAAATATGAGAAATAGTAAAATTAATTAATTATTGCTATATTGTTTTTCAGATTTAAACTGGGTTATGGAATTGTTCAAGACCAAAAAGTCATGAAAAGAACACTTTCTACATAGTAAACAAAAAAGCAGTTTCTGTGTTCCTGTATAACTATACAATTTGTTGAGAGCTGAAGTGATTATCAAAACAATATTTCCAAAACAGTATGACTAATTGTAAAGGAAGATATGTCAGCAAGAAAAGAAATGATAAAGCCTATAATGGAGAAGGATTTGTAAATTGGACTATAAATCTAAATGCAATTCAGTCCGACAAATTCTTGAACTTACTGTTGAGTATGGTTCCAATTGTTTATCACAAAACCCAAGAAGAGAGACATAAGAAAGTAAATAGTCTCTGGCAAGATGGATTGCAGCCATCAGGACACAATTTCAGTATTAGGACTGATCAACACATGGATTATCATCACTTTTCAGAATCAGCCTATCATGGGAGTAATGGACGTAATTCATCAAGCTGTAGCCCAAAGTATGATAACTTTGCAAGTTACAATTATTCAGATGGGACTGACTCCTCAGAAATGGATGCTATGCTGCAGGATAACCATTCATCTAGCAACAGTGATGAGACCTCTCCCATCGTGGAAGGAAATAGAAAACAGCCCAAGGAATCTAGTAGCATTATGGCATTACAGATACTTGTACCATTCTTGCTAGCAGGATTCGGAACAGTGTCTGCAGGGATGGTTCTAGATATTGTTCAGGTAGGTATTTGCTTATCATATAGTACTGTAAGCATGATGCTTCTGGACTAGGGTTTTAGATAGTATCATCTTTATAACACTTCCATGGTTCCCCACAATTTCTCCTCCCCCCCCCCCACCACTTGAAGAATAATCTCTGGAATAGCAGTACACTGGCAGAATTTTTTACTTCATTCAAAATCTCTGGAGTTTTAATGCACATAGGTGAGGGTAGGAAAAGACCTGTTTTCTCACAAGTTTATTGTTGTAATTTAAGTCTAATTAGTAGAACTAAGAACTGTAGATTCAGGAAAACCCAAAGATGCTTCTTGATGGATTTAACTCTAGCATTTTATATTTTTTTTAAAATATACTAAGGATGAGGAGTGCCTTATTTATGATTATGTCCATGTTTTCAGGATGGGCTGATGTTGTGGGTTCTTTTTTGAAGCATTGACTACATCCCTTGTTTCAGTAGCGGTACAGATTTTTGAATCTCTCCAAGTTTTGATTAGATTTTAAACTTCTAGTTATGTTTATCCACAACTGTCTACTGAGGGTGGGTGGGAGATTCATAGAATTATAGCATTGGGAGGGTTACTTTGAACTACTCTGTGGAGTCCCTGTTCAGTTCAGATATCTAAGCTAAAATATCCTAGACAGATGGTTTGTCTAGAGCCTCTGCCTGAAGCCACCCTGTGAAGAGAGGCCATCTCTTTTCTTGATAAATAATTTTACAGTAAAAATGCTTTTATTACTAGATATTTCCTTAACATTCAATTAGAATGTCCTTTCCTATAACTTAGGGGGGGGGTGGCATGGTGGCTCATTGGTTAAGACACTGGGCTTGTAGGCTGGAGAGCCAGCAGCCCAGGTTCGAGACCCAAGCTCCACACAACGGGGTGAGCTCCCGTCCTCACCCCAGCTCCTGCCAACCTAGCAGTTTAAAAGAACGCAAATGCAAGTAGATAAATAGGTACCAATTTGGTGGAAAGGTAACAGCGTTCTATGATGTCATGCTGGCCACATGACCACGGAAATATCTTCGGACAGTGCTGGCTTAATGGCTTTGAAACAGAGATGAGCACCGCCCCTATAGTTGGCAATGACTAGCGGAATAACCTTCCCCCCCCTAACTTAAATTCATTATTCATTATGTCTCTTAATAAATAGCGCAGAATAGCTTTTCTTATGCGTGACATCTTGTTAGATGTTGAACTTGCTATCATAACTTCCCACAGTCTTTTCTTTGCAAAACTACTTCCTATTTGCTGTCTGTCTTCATAATAGTTTTAGTTCTTCATTCCTTAATCATCTTTGTTATCCTTCTCCAAATCTGTTTGTTTCAGACTTGACAAGCAGTCTAACAGTCTGTTCAGTTTATCTGAATTATTTTAAAGTGGGGTTTCTGTTCAGTATCATTCAATTTAATATTTTTTTTAATATAATGATGTTGGAATGGCCGGTCTGTTTCTTTTTTAAAATAGGGATAACATTTACTTTCTACAAGGCAGTTGGCATTTCACCTATCTCCAGATTTTCTTAAAGATAATGTATAAAAGTTCACTAGCCCACTAGCATGTTATTTTAGTATTCCACGATGCAATTTATTCTGCTCTAAACAATTGCTTGGTGGAGCACACTCTTGTTAGAGACCAGAGGTGGGTTCCTCCCGGTTCGGACCAGATCACCCAAACTGGTAGCGACCTGCTGGTGATGTCACAGTGACATCATGGATCCGGTTTGGTCGGTGCCGGTCCGTGGGCACCGCCATCTTTTTTTATATTTTATTTTTAATATTTTTCCGGGTTTTTTTCTTCTGCGCATGCGCAGAAGCCGAGTTTCCGGCACTGCGCATGTGTCGCCATCTTGTTTTTGGCTTTTTTGGGAGGGGGGGATTTTTTTCTTATTTTTCGGCCACGCGGCATGGGAGGAAGCGAACCGGCAGCGAGGTAAGTTAGAACCCACCCGTTAGAGACATTGGGTCCAAGAGCTGTCCTTTCTTTGATTTTTGCCATCTACACTGGGCAGATGGTTTACTGATTTTTTTAAACAAGTATTTGCTGTTGTTCTTAACATCCTTCAGCAAGGTTAATTCTGAGTTTTGGTTTTCCTGTCACCATGACAACAATTCTGGGCTATTCCTACTCTCTGGGCAATTCCTTCTCTTTTTTTTTTTTTTTTTGGCAGACTGTCCCTCTTTCATTTATTTTCAGATTTTAGTATGGCTACACTAAACTCTTTGTGTAGTCATATTTCTTGTTTTCTGCTTTCCTCCATACTTTATTCTTACTGGAGTGGTTTACAATTGTGCTTTTAGTATCTCTCTTTTTAGAAAATCTTACCCATATTGATCCAAATCTTTCATATTAATTTCCCCTGCCACAGAATCTTCATTACTTTGAGTTTATTAAAATCTGAAAGGTCCAAGATATCAGTGTAACTACGGTATATTCAACTTGAAATCTTAGAAATCTTAGAATACTTTATTGGCCAAGTGTGATTGGACACACAAGGAATTTGTCTTTGGTGCATATGCTCTCAGTGTACATAAAAAGACAAGATACATTCGTCAAGAATCATAAGGTACAACACCTAATGATTGTCATAGGGTACAAATAAGCAATCAGGAAACAATCAATATTAATATAAATCGTAAGGATACAAGCAACAAGTTACAGTCCTGCAGTCATAAGTGGGAGGAGATGGGTGATAGGAACGATGATGGGTAATACTTTACTTTCCCAAGAAATCAAGAATTCCAGCATTCCCAAGAAATCAAGAATTCCAGTATCACTTTCCAGCAAAATTCCTCTTCTTTCCATCTTCTGGACTAATTCTTCTCCATTGGTTCATACCAAGTCAAGAATAGCTGATATTGGCTGGACCTTCCTTCATCCTCTGGAGAAGAAAGTTATCAATAAGGCAAACAGAAATTTCCAAGGACAGAGTCCAAGTCCCCTCATCACCCTTTCATGTCTGTTAGAAAAAAAATATTCAGTTTTAGAAATCATCATCCATATATTATCCTTGATTGGGCAGGCAATTGTAGGTATTAACAGTATTGTTTTTTATTAATTCTCCACCTAATTTAATACAAGGGCCTACCTATTGCCAAATGATTTTCGTTGGATACGAGCAGCTGCAGTTGTAGTTTTTCTGTTATATCATAGAAAGTGATAATTTCCAGTGAAATTGGAAAATACAGAAACTATTTTGTCACATTGCTAGTAGACAGCATACTTCCTTGAGCTGATGGGTTAGATTGACGCAGATTTGTTTTGGTTCCTCATTAGTATTGAATCATTAACTTCCAGAATACTCACATCTTTGCCTTCTTGCAGAGTCCAAGAAAAAAGAAATCCTTCTGCCCTTCAGGGAATCATTATCTTGTGTCCTGATCAGTGTCTCCTTTTCTTTCCCTGAAGGTTTAGTGTTGTTATTATTATTTTTTTGCAAGGCCCTGAAACTCTTTCTGAATTCCAGAGGTACATATTATTTCCTGTGTCACATCCAGGGGTGAAATGCTACCAGTTCCACTGGTTCACCGAATCGGTAGTAAAAATGCTTTTAAAAAGTTTTTAAAAAAAAGGTTCCCAGGAGCACAGCTGATTGTCACAGCTGATGAACCTTTTTTTTAAATTTTTTACTACCTATTCCTGGAACTGGTAGTAAAAAAATGCTTTAAAAAGTAAAAAAAAGTCCCCACTCTCAGCTGTTTGACAATCAACTGAGAGGGGGGATGTGGAACCTTTTTTTTTTTTAACTTTTTTAAAGCATTTTTTAAAAACTACCTATTCAACTGAATTGTGACTGTGAGGTTCCTGCTTATTGCAGGGGCCATTTTGTGTGAAGTCCAGCTGCTTCTGCATTGTGTGTGAGTCAGTTGTGTAGGAGTCAGTTGTGTAGCTTTTGTGCAAAGTGTGAAAGTTGTTTTTTGAGCTCTTTGTGGCTCTGTGAGGTTCCTGCTTGTTGTTGCAGGGGCCATTTTGTGTGCTTTTGCATTGTGTGTGAGTCAGTTGTGTAGCTTTTGTGTTGTTTGTGTGTGAAGTGTGAAAGTTGGTTTTTGAGCTCACCCAGTCACATGACCATGACCACCAAACCACACCCACCCAGTCACATGACCACCAAACCACACCCACCAAGCCACGCCCACAGAACCAGTAGGGAAAATTTTTAGATTTCACCACTGGTCAGATCTATTTGCCACTCTTGACCTTTTCAAGTTTGCTTGATTTTCTCTTAAGGATAATTGCTCCCTGTTTCAGTTTTTATTGTATTGCCTACTTTTTTTTCCTGATAAATCTTCATCTTTTCTCATTAATAGAGAAGCCATAGAAGTTGGCCACTACTTATTGTTAACTATCAGGCCTTCTACTTTTTTTCTTTCTTTCTACTTACTGCAAATCTATGCCATTTTGTTGTTCTAAGTGAGGAGCATAAACACGTAACAAGTATTGCAGGAAATGGCTGTTGAATCCTGCCTATTCATACTCATGTTTGTCTTTTGAAATACCACTAATAAAAAGCTTTTGGTTTTTGTTTGGTTAACCAAGTGCGTCTGCCATAAATTTGTAACAGAACCTGTCAGATCCCTTCCTGGAATGTCCACCCTCTCTTCCCCCTCTACCTGAGTTCCAGTTCCAGTCTTGTAGCTTTTTCTCCATGTGAAAGAGTTCATCTATGTAGGTAGTGATGCTGCCGTCACCTATTCTAGAATAGGGAGATGGTCCCCCTTTCACCCAGAGTCTGGATGGCAGAAAAGAAAACAGAAGATATATTCCTCCCCCAGAAGTAAGGAATAATTAAATGGCTCCATCTAAGTCCCAGTTATCAAATCCAAGTGGTTTTAGAGAGCATGGTGTTAGTATGAATCCAACAAAGGAGTAACAATAGGTTGACTGTTTCATTTTATTTGTACTCTAAAATGAGAATCAGCGGTATAAGATTATTCACCTCTGTCCTCCATTAGTTCGAGAAATAAAAAGGCCTCATACTTTGTAAAGCAGCTAACCATTAGTTGGTAAGAAAAGTTTAATAATGTAACAGCTTGGGCAATATAGCTCCCACAAATAACAATGCATAACAATATTTATTATTGTTGAATAGCATTGGGAAGTGTTCCGAAACATTACCGAAGTTTTCATCTTGGTTCCTGCATTACTTGGTTTGAAGGGTAATCTGGAAATGACTTTGGCATCTCGACTATCAACAGCAGTAAGTTTGGGTAACATTTTGGGGTTGATAATCAACTAGGAGTAGCCGCATTTGTAGAAATTTGCCCTTCTGACTTCTACCTCATATAGTAGATCTTTTTAGTAAATTCGTACGACCATTCAAAGTTATGACGGTCATGAAATGGGTGCTTTATGTCCTGTTGTAAATGGTCGTGTCCTACACCCCGGTTATGTGACTGCATGTCAGACAGGTCAGCTTTATGATTGTTGATGGCAATCTACATTCACGTGACTGCAATCACGTTTCTGGCAAAAAAAAAAAAAAGCCCTTTAAAATGAATTAGTTTGCTTAATGACTGCCGCATTTGGTTAATAACTGCAGTGTTTGCTTGATGACTGCCATGAAAAAAGGCCAAACAATTGCTTCCGGTCACATGGCCGTCTTGATTTATGACTGCAATGACTTATGACCTTAATTCCGGGTTCAATTGCAATAATAAATCAAGGATCACCTGTCTCATTCGGAGATCACTGAACTGTACTATCCCTGAGCATAGATAATGCTAGATTGTCAGCAGAAATTCTTTTAGAGTAGATATATAGGTTTGACAGTTTCATTATGTTCAAATTCTAAAATGCATACTAATGGTTAAGATTCTATTTTAGTTTGCCTTAACTTCTCTGTCTGCCAGTCACACTTTGAGTAGCAGCCATACTTTGTGACAATTAAGCAGTTAAATACTTCTGGGCTTTAAAAAAAAGTTTTATAACTATTTGGAAAATTTGTATTTTAATAGTGTTTACATGTTACCTTGGCCAATATCGCATATACAAAAACATAAGAATGAGTTTGGGCTACCAGTGTTTCCATCACACCAGTCTATATCCAATGATCAGTCAGAAGGTTATAGGTACAGTATATAAAAGAATAGCACCTTCCTGTTTAGGTTTTCTAATAAGAACTGGGAGGTTTACCAGCTCCATTGATGGATGTAATATATATCCATCATTATTAGTAGCCATTAATAACGTGGCTATTCATGAATTTGCTTAATCACCTCTAAAGGCAACTAAGAGGTGACTATCAGTATATCTGTAGCTCTTTTCCCAGGTAATTATGTACTGGATGAACAAATAGTTCCTTTTTTATATATTTCCCACCTTTTAGTTTCACCTGCTTCTGGCCTTTCTCCACAAAACAATGCATGGTTTGTTATCTGATCGTTTTATCATATTCCCCTTTATTTGCTTTTTACCTAAGCTAACTACCTCTCTGGGGGATATTGCTCCAGCATGTTTGTCATTTTGGTGCTTTATCATTTAATCAAGCTACTGCCAAGGAGGAAACTACATTCCCACGAAAACGGGCAGAGCAAGCTAAATGCCAAACTCACTCACGCTATTGATGCTACTGTGCCTAGTTAGAAAATGAAATGCCTGCAAGCAAACAACCCAACTCAGAGACCGCCAAGAACTCAACAATTTATTACTAATCCAAATCTATAATACACTTTCTAAAATGCAATAAGCAGAACTATATTAATAAGCTGATTTTTGCAGCTTTATGCTTTATTTTGCACCTTTGCTTTATGCTTTATGCTTTATTTTTTTCAGGGTTTATATATGATAATATATGATATTTTACCATTTTTTTTCATGCCTCCACATTCTGAGCTAACATTTGTACTGAGGTAACCAGGTTTCATTTTGATCAGCCACTCATTGTACCACTGAGTGCAATGCACCACTGCACCACTGTACATTCGCCAACAGTGTTTATTTGCCCGTTCCCACATAAAATATGCATCCTCATGATCTCCAGTTAGTCTTATGGCATTTTCATACACAGAAGTATCCAGCCCAAGATGTGCTCACTGTTGCCATTTTTGCCTTGCATAGAAGCACTCAGCTAGCACCCTGCTGAAAAACCTAGATGACATTAGGAAAAGAGGCTATTACAAAAATTCAATGTTCAGTCCTTTAAAGTAATGATAAGGGAATGCATTAAGGTTTTTCCATTGTTAAAAGACTTCATTGCCTTTCATAGGTAAACGTCGGGAAAATGGATTCACCCATTGAGAAGTGGAATCTAATAATCGGTAATTTGGCTTTAAAACAGGTACGGTCATTAAAAGAAGTCATTACAACTCTGTTTCTATTCATTTTGGAAGCAAGGAGAAGAAGTATAAGAAAAATCTCTCTCCGATTAATTAATCCAGTGGTGGTTCCCTCCCCAGCAGTGACTCCTGATTTGCTTCTGTGTCTATAGTTGAGGCTAGGAATCTCACTGTGCAGTTGAAATCTGGGAAAGTTCCTGGGGATAATTTCATTCCTCGAGAGTTGCCAAAAGAAAATAAAGATGGGTGGAGACCCAATGTTGACTTTTTTTTAAAAAAAAAACTTATTTTAAGTAAATAATATAAGCACCTTTTTCATCTGAGTGGAATGAGGTCATAGCTATCCCTCTCTATAAGAATACAGGAAATAGATTTAACCCTGCCAACTATAGACCAAAGACTTAATACAGTAAGCAACTATATGGGAAGTATCTTCATTTAAAACTGTTGGGTTGGATCCAAAGTGAAAATATTCATGTTGAGGAATAAACGGGATTTTCAAACTTAGACAACTGGTCTTGCACCATTTAGCCCAAAGGCACTCTTTTTGCAGCCTTTGTGGGTTTCAAATCTGCTTTTGACAGGGGTGGGCTGCTGGGGGTTCGCAGGGGTTCGGGAGAACCTCTAGCTAAGATTCTGTGCAGTTTGGAAAAGCCCCCAAATCCCACTCCTGCTGGCCCCGCCCCTCCCTGGAGTCCCCACGCGGCCTGTTTTGGATGCAGGTAAGTGCAGGGCGCGCGTGGAGGCTCGGGGAGGGTGAAAAACGGGCCTACTGGAAGTTTGGGAAGGCCAGAAACGGGCCCGTTTCCGGCCTCCAGAGGGCCTCCGGAGCCTCGGGAGGCCGTTTTCGCCCTGCTGGAGGCTCGAGGAAAGCCTCCGGAGCCCGGGGAGGGCAAAAACACCCCCCCCATGGTGCAAGAGGCCGACTAGGCCACGCCCACCATGACCACGCCCACCCAGCAACCAGGCAGAGAACCCCTTGCTAAAAATTTTGAAGCCCACCCCTGGCTTTTGATCTGATTCCAAGGAAGAGGCCATGGCAAAAACTTCAGGAATCTTCAATGGTTAAAAAACCTGTTCCTTCTTATTCACTGTTTATTCTAAAACATCTAATTAAGAGTCAGATGTTCCCATTGAGGGCACCTATCTGATGCTATTTCTATCAAAAAAAAATAATAAGGCAAGGTATTCTAGCCCCCCCTTTTAATATGTACACCAGTTCAATAATTATCTAATCATCATTCCCCAATGTTAGCAGATTGTGCAATTCCCAGCTTGCCGCATTCAGAGAACATTTTATCAGTTTTCCAGGTGGCAGTGAAGGGGGCATTGACGGCACTGGCTTCTTTTTGCCTTAAAGAACAACTTACCAAATTACCAAAAAACCCTTCACTGCTAGTATTTGCATGACACAACAGTAGGTTAGATAAATGGCAAAGGAATGGAGAGCAGGTATGTATTTACAAATATCTTGGCGTGCAATTCTACGCTTATTTTGGGCACACATTTCTCTTATCAAGCAAGTTAGCCCAGTATAGGTCCACAGCTGTCTTAAGAGTCTTCTATTCAAACCAGGCACATTTTATTCCTGCAGCTAGCAAAGTTTTTCTTGCTAAGGGCATTTCTCAGCTTCTTCATGGTGTACCGATTTGCATTTTTTACAAAGTTTAATAGCTTGGAAGCAGTCCAGTCCAAATTTATAAAAGCCGTGCTTGCAGTTCCAAATGCATCTTGAATCTTAGTATGGTTTCTATGGCTGCCTGGTTCTATCGCTTTAATTTTGGGATGAAATTGATGTTTTCTCTTTTGGGTCTGGGTCCACTGGTTCTCAGGGACCGTTTTACATCAACCTGGCTAACAAAAACTAATAGTAAACTGCAGACCCTATATTTCTCTTTGGAAACTGTTCATTGGGGTTTGCATCTGAAATGTTAATACTAGTTTAAGCCAACCCCACAGATTATGGATTCTTCTTATAGGAGCATGAATCATCATTTTGTCTTCTCTTCATTTCTAATTCTGAAATTTTATGGGGTTTTTACTTTGACCAGGCAGGATGTACTACTGTCTTCAGTTTTGTGAAAGAGGCATAAAAACATTACTTTTCAGCTGTGCTTATGCCCATGTGGAGATGTTTCTATCAGAGGTGGGTTCCTCCTGGTTCGGACTGGTTCGCCCAAACCGGTAGCAACCTGCTGGTGACGTCATGGAGCCGGTTCGGTCGGTGCCGGTCCGTGGACACCGCCATGTTTTTTTTGGATTTTTTTTTTGAAGTTTCCGGCACTGCGCATGCATCGCCATCTTGTTTTCAGCTTTTTTGGGGGGGGGGTTTCCCGACACTGCGCATGTGTGCGCCCACGAGGCGCAGCCATGCGGTGCGGGAGGAAGCAAACCGGCAGCGAGGTAAGTTAGAACCCACCCCTGGTTTCTATGCAATCCATAAACTGTATCCTCCTTTGTTATGCTCTCTAAAAGGATTCTTGGGAGACATATTTTTATCCCATTTTAAAGAATTATTCTGGTAGAAAGCACAATATCTGTCAAGTGTTTTTATCTGAGCAGGACCCTGGTACCTCTTTCCAGGTTGCCTGATTTTGTGCTACCATTTGTTATTTGCGTCCTTCCTTGCTGCAGTTGAGGTTTGGCACAAATTTTCATGATTGCCACTGCTATCTGTATTGCGGTTATTATAATAATTGATGTATTTTTATTGCATTTTTAAAAAGTTTTATTAATAATCATTACAGGTTTATGCATTTTATTGTGTGACCATAATAAGAGTGTGGTGACAATGATGGTAGAGGTGTAAGAAATGCTGACATTTGATGACAGTGCTATAAACACTAGGTCTACCAGGGGAAAGGTGAGGCCAATATTCCTGATTGTCTGTTAAAACTGAGAGTACACCATTTTCAACAATTACATCACAACATGTATTTTAATCGTTGCATCAAGATGTGGTAACTCAGTTGGCAGAAATGGTAAATTATCCTGAGTATTTTGGATACAGTGAATTGGGTCTATTAAATGCACATGCTGTCCAATTTGTCCATTGTATCTGAAGTCCATTAAATCTCCATTTAGTACACCAAGAATTCATTGCATTGATGGTTGCTTGATTTCCTGAGTATTACCCTCAATTTTATAGAGAACTATGTATAAACTCCATTGTGTTTATAGAGAAGCATACCTTCTCTCATGTTAAATATTTATTGTTATTTTGTAGGTACAAGCAACAGTAGTTGGCTTTTTGGCAGCTGTGGCAGCAGTCATATTGGGTTGGATTCCTGAAGGGAAATACCATCTTGATCACTCGATTCTTTTGTGTTCTAGCAGTGTAGCGACAGCCTTCATAGCATCACTTTTACAGGGTAAAAAAAATTGTAATATTTTAAATGTAAACACCATTAATTTTAACATTATTAATGTTATTATTAAAGAACAAGATTAAGTTCACTAGACTCTTGTCTAATGGTAGATAGCATATGGTAGATGGCTCTTTCCATAAGTACAAATAAACAAATTACAATTATATTTTGAGTTTATAATATTTATTTATTTATCTATTTATCTATTTATCTATTTATCTATTTATCTATTTATCTATTTATTTATTTATTTATTTATTACTTTCATTCATAGTCATTGGTTTTTATTTGCCCACATTTGTCATTGAACCTAGAAAGCATAACTCTTGCCAACTACCAAACATAAATCTTTTTTAGAGTTTATAATATTTATTTATTTATCTATTTATCTATTTATCTATTTATCTATTTATCTATTTATCTATTTATCTATTTATCTATTTATCTATTTATTTATTTATTTATTTATTACTTTCATTCATAGTCATTGGTTTTTATTTGCCCACATTTGTCATTGAACCTAGAAAGCATAACTCTTGCCAACTACCAAACATAAATCTTTTTTTATTAACAGAAACATCTGAATTTAATCTGAGCCTACCAGACCTTTCAAATTATTTTCCTCTTTGGCTAGTAAATTATTTATTATTATTATTGGACTGTATTGTTTTATTGATATATTATCATTATCATCAGAGTCCATTGCAGTGAGCAACTGTCATAAATTAATACCTATAATAAGTATCATTGTTACATGGATGATAGGTCCAAACTTGAGTGAATGTACAATCTAAAATTCAACATAAGAATATCAGCAGAAAAGGAAAAGGAAAAAAACAGAAGAGAAAGACAGAACGGAAAATCTGGTTGAAGAATATAAATGTATTTCTTTTATAGAAATGTAGAGCTTATTTAAAACAATGGAGAATTAATAGTTTCTCAGCACATTAGTGGTAAATGAAGTACTATAGTCTTAGCCATTCTCTTCTGAGATACTTTCATAACTAGTCTAAGTTATCTTTTTAATGGTTTTGCTATAAACATATTTAATGGCATTAACATTATATGTTACTTTGATTAAGAAGTGACACTATAAATGTGTGAGTTGTTAGTTAAAAACACAATACCTTGACATTTGAATGAACAGTACATTAAATATAGTTCATCTGTGCAAATGCATCCAAAGCAGAGACGAGTGTCAGTGGAATCTTTGTTTAACCACTTTATCAATTGTGGGTTTCATCTGTACTACCTCTAAAATGATTATTAAAGCACTTAGCATAAAGCAATTTTTCATAACATGTAATTTTTAAACATACAAAGATGGTAATAAAATAGCCTGGAATTGAATTTAGAAATAAAAGACACATTTATTTGAACTCTTCTGAAGTTTTCGTATATAGAGTTACAGCATAAGATTGACCCACTTTCTATTACAATGGTTCTAGGCATAATAATGGTTGGTGTTATTGTTGGCTCTAAGAAGACTGGCATAAATCCTGACAATGTTGCCACACCCATTGCGGCCAGCTTTGGAGATCTAATCACACTTGCCATTTTGGCATGGATAAGTCAGGGTTTATATGATTGCCTTGGTAAGTATTCTTTTTTTCACACTCCTTGTAACAGAGGTGGGTTGCTACCGGTTCGGACCGATTCGCCCAAACCGGTAGCGACCCGCTGGTGACGTCACAATGACATCACTGATCCGGTTCGGTCGGTGCCAGTCCGTGGGCGCCACCATCTTTTTTTATTTTATTTTATTTTTTGAAATTTTTTGAAATTTTTTTTACATTTTTTTTTCTTCTGCGCATGCGCAGAAGCCGAGTTTCCGGCACTGCGCATGCGTCGCCATCTTGTTTTTGGCTTTTTAAAAAAAAAATTTTTTTTTTAAATTTTGTTTTACTGCGCATGCGCATGCGCACGCAAAGCGCAAGCGCCCCCCTGAGGCGTGCCCATGCGGCGCGGGAGGAAACGAACTGGCAGCAAGGTAAGTCAGAACCCACCCCTGCCTTGTAAGAACTAATTCACCAGTTCCAAGTATCTTAATTCCCAGCCATCCCCTTGAATATATTTCCTTTGAGTAATATTTTGACAGGAAAACTTTTAAGAAGAGTTCGCTTACTTGAAACTAAATGTGTTTCCAGATATCTCAGATACATCAGCATGAGATTAAATGACATTAAACTGAATCAATTTTTATATTGTTAATAAGAAAATAAAAATAAAAATGAAGAAATATCTGGATACCACAGGGATTACAAATGAAAGACTTATGAAAGAACAAGACAAGGTGATTGAACAGTGTTGAAAGTACAGGTAGTCCTCGACTTACAACCGTTCACTTAGTGACCATTTGAAGTTACAACAGTGCTAAAAAAAGTGACTTATGACCATTTTTCACACTTATGACCATTGGGGGAACCCCATGGCCATGTGATTTATATTCAGATGCTTGACAACTGACTCACATTTATGACAGTTGCAGTGTCCCAGGGGTCATGTGATCCACCTTTTGACAAGCAAAGTCAATGGGGAAAGCAGATTCACTTAACAACCGTGTTACTAATTTAACAACTGCAGTGATTCACTTAACAAATGCGGCAAGAAAAGTCATAAAATGGGGGCAAAGCTCACTTAACAAATTTCTCACTTAGCAACATCAGTTGTGGTCCTAAGTTGAGGACTACCTGTATTCAATTCAATTGTTTTTTATACCAGGGGTCTCCAACCTTGGCAACTTTAAGACTTGTGGACTTCAACTCCCAGCATTCCTCAGCCAGCAAAGCTCGCTGAGGAATGCTGGGAGATGAAGTCCTCAAGTCTTAAAGTTGCCAAGGTTGGAGACCCCTGTTTTATACTACAGCTAGTTCTCAATTTACAACCATTTGTTTAGTGACTGGTCAAAGTTACAACAGTGACTTATCGTTTTTCACACTTACGACCTTTGCAGCATCCCTCTTAGTCACGTGATCAAAATTTGGACACTTGGCAATTGGCATGTATTTATCACTGGGAGCTTCCTTGGTTCATGTGATCCCCTTCTGACAAGCAAAGTCAATGGGAAGCCAGGTTCACTTAACAACCGTTTTACTGACTTAACAACTGCAGTGATTCACATAACAACTGTGGCAAGAAAGGTCATAAAATGGGGCAAAACTCACTTAAAAACCGTCTTGCTTTAGCGACGGAAATTTTGGGCTCAATTGTGGTGGTAAGTTGAGGACTACCTGCGTTCTCTTTTTATATCCTTTTAAAGCACTAGAGGGTGCTGTTGGGTTGCAGTTTGAATATCTGGAGAAAGCTTTTTGTAGATAGTAACTCATATTAAATTGCCCCTAAGATTAAAATATAAACATAGGATACATGTAATATTTTTATTTGTAATTGTTTTAGTGTAAGTACTTCTGGAAAAAAGTGCTCTAAATATCAATTATCAGACATGCCTTTGCATTGTTGTTTTTATTTAGTTGTATTCTGATAATTTGGGAGTTTATTGTTTTGTGTGCACCTCCTAGGATTGTTACAATACAGGCAAATTATGTAAGTCTTTTAAAATAAATAAACAATGGTAACTATTTTCACTGTCAGTTATAATTACTGATACAAACTTTTGGTATAACCTTTCTTGAGTTTTCTACTTTCTAGTCTAGATTACAGCACTTTAAGCATCCTGTCTAGGTATTAATTAGGCCCAGCCCTTTCAGCTTTAAATAAAGTTAGCTGGATACTATCACCTTCTGAAATAATCATATGGTGAATCCTACTACGGAAATAGTAGAAAATGTGGTTAGCAAAAGAACTCTAGAACCCATAAGCATTGTGAATTTTCAATAAGAGTTCACTCTAAAAACTTGGTGATAAGATCAAACTGGTATTCTCAATAACCTTTCTTTGTTCCTTTAGCAATCCGCTTTTTTTTTAACGGTTACTTTGATCTTGCCATACCTGGGCTATACTATATTTTCTTCTGGGAGACTAGGAATTATGCAAATTCTACTATCAAACTTAGAACAGTAGGTAGATCCAAATAATAAGATACTTTAAACAGTATTAAAACATGCAATATAAGTAAGCCATAAAGTAAGCAACAATACAGAGTAAAAGCAATATAAAAGTTTAAACATCATTAACTTTAGATATCAGAGAAAGTTAAAAAAAAAAAAGGACAAAAAATGATTAGAATGGTTTGTCATAGATGTACCAAATGGCATCTATAGTTATTCAGGCATATAATAGTGTTTCTAATCATGAGATATATGTTAGCAATTAAGCCTTATTAATAACAAAGGATGTTTTAATAATTTTATTTATAATAGGGGAGAATTGCAAGAAAAGTTTCAGTCTGAGATAAGATACTCATAAAAACTAGTAACTAATTTCCTCAGAATTTTATGATAACTCTTAACATTTTGTTTTAATTCTAGAGAACTATTATTATATATCTCCTTTAGTTGGTGCCTTTTTCTTGGCTCTGACTCCTATGTGGATTATAATTGCTGCTAAGCATCCAGCTACAAGAACAGTCCTCCATTCCGGGTGGGAACCTGTTATAACTGCAATGGTCATTAGCAGGTAAGGAGCTTTAATGACATTTAGAAAATGTTTAAAAGGGATCCAAACCAAATAAAGTAAGATGCTGGGATGACATACACAATTATGTAAGCTGATTTTTTAAAGCATAGAATAGAAGGCACATCTTCTCCAACGTGTGTGTGTGTGTGTGTATGTGTGTGTGTGTTCAGTGTAGCTGCCAAGGCAGTATCAAAAGCAATAACACTTAGACTTATATTCCGCTCCATAGTGCTCCATAGTGCTGTAGCCCTCTCTAAGCAGTTTACTGAGTCAGCATATTGCCCCCAACAATCTGGGTCCTCATTTTACCGACTTTGGAAGGATGGAAGGCTGAGTCAACCTGAGCCGGTCATGATCAAACTCCTGGCTATGTGCAGAGTTAGCCTGCAATACTTCATTCTAACCAACGCGCCACCAAAGCTCTAGAAATGTTGCCATGAAATTGCAATTTCTAATTCAATAGAGAGAAAATTATTAATTGCAGGAAAATAATGTTAAGTAAATGTATGTTAAACCATTGAGATTGTCCTGTCTCCAATCAGGTCTTTGTTTGGTAACCAACTATGTCTTGGAGTGCAATTCCTAGCCTGCCTCTTGAAAAACAGAGGCATCCCTTAGTTCCCCCCAAATAGCAATAGCATTTAGACTTATATTCCGCTCCATAGTGCTCCATAGTGCTGTAGCCCTCTCTAAGCAGTTTACAGAGTCAGCACATTGCCCCCCAACAATCTGGGTCCTCATTTTACCAACCTCGGAAGGATGGAAGGCTGAGTCAACCTTGAGCGGGTGAAAATTGAACTGCTGGCAGTCAACAGAATTAACCTGCAACACTGTATTCTAAGTACTGCGCCACCATGGCTCGAAGTTGATTTATGACATTTATTTAATTAAACACCCTATACAATTCCGTACAAATGGCTATCCAATCTCTTCTTGAAAGCCTCCAGTGATGGAGCACCCACAAGTTCTGAAGGAAAGCCACTCCACTGGTTAATTGTTCTCACTGTCAGAAAATTTCTCCTTAGTTCTAGGCTGGATCTCTGTTTAATGATTACTCCTTGTTCTGCTCTTAGGTGCTTTGGATAATAGGTCAACGCCTTCTTTGGGACAGTACCTCACATACAGGAAAATTGCTATCATGTCACCACTAATCCTTCTGTTCATTAGATTAGCCATTCCTAGTTCCCTCAATCATCATTGGAATGTTTCAACGTCAAAATGTTTTACATACCCCTTATAATTAACAAGCTTTCCAAAATGAAGGCACCATGTACAATTTTAAGGTGCAGTTAAACTGGAGTGAGAGGAGATGCTTCTTTTTGGATTTAAGATGTATAAGACTTTAAAAGTGAATATGATCTTGAGTGGACTTCTGCAGGCACAAACTTACATTTTCTCCATTTAGATTCAATAGACTTCAGTGGGATTAATTTTTAAATTTATTGTATATTTTATTTATTGCTATGTACTGATCTAAAAGATAAAATTAAGTACTAGATTGTGTTTTCTGTTTTCTGTTGGCAGAAGTAGATTTTACAATAAAACATATGTAAACGTTTTATTTATTTATTTATTAAATTTGCTTGCCATCCATCTCACCACAAATATCTACAATATGTTGAAACTCAACTTTTCTAGCACAGTTCAATGTTTTATAGGTATGTTAAGAATATTTCCTGGTTGTGTTAGATTGATTCTTAGAAACAATATAGCAAAATATGTAACAGACATACATAGCTTCCAAATTATTTCTGTTTTGTTTATGAAGCCACAATATTGTTCAAAACATTTAAATAGTTTATGCAGTCTGACTAGCCCTGTCTGAAATTTCAATTTTCTTTTTCAGTATTGGTGGCCTTATTCTGGATACAACTGTATCTGATCCTAATTTGGTTGGGATTGTTGTTTATACTCCAGTAATCAATGGTAAGGGAGACATGGAATTTCTTAAAATTGCTGTGGTTCACTGCATGCTAGTTAGGTAAAAAAATATTCCAGACCAAATCGAGACATAAGTGGGTGGGTATATACTACTGTAAAGTCACACTGTAATTTTAGAGTAAAAACAGTTCCTGGTTTTCTGTTGTGAAAAGATAAATATACATTCAAAGATCAGATGGGGATAAAAAAATATACTTTTAAACCTCACATAGTTTATATATTTAGATCCCAAATACATATTTTAAAATATTGTCTTAGACATTTCTATGTACTGCTATATAAAGATTTCTGTGAACATTATACAGATACATACAAACACAAATACACACATACCGGTAGTAATAACTCTGTTTGTAACGTTGTAGTAATCAGTATGGATGCCTAAGTAGTTATATTTCAGTGCACAGATTTCTTTCTATATAGTTTGAATTTCCACATATATTTAATGTAAAATTGTTAGAATGAGAAAACTGTGTTAGAATTAGCAAAATTTATCTGGCCACCATGTTAATCAAATAACTGTGGGTGGCTAACATGTGTTTACAAACAAAATATACATACAGTATGAACATAGTAAACATGACAATAAAAGATACTAGGTAAAAATAATCATGCTGTCAAACAGCAGAGCAAAACATCCAAATTGGGCTCCATTAACACTCTGGTCCCAAAGCCTGAGGGAAGAGCCACGGTTTTAAGAGCTTCCAACAGGCCAACTTTGTGGGGGGTGGGGGTGGGGGTTGGTGGGGGTGCATATGCATGCCCACACAATCATAAAGGTATGTGGAATACTACATACAACAATCGCCAAAAACGTTTTATATCAGGGGTGTCAAACTGACGGCCTATGGGCTGGATGCGTCATGTGCAGGCCACGCCCATCCCAACTCCGCAAAGGGGAAAAACATCACGTGACGACAACGTGATGCGGTGAGTTTGACACCCGTGTTTTATGTCATATGAAATTACAATTTTCATAGCCAGGACTAGCAATCATATTCCCTATATAACATCAGCATTAATGCCCTACTTTTAGCATGTTAGACAAAGTTCTGTTTTATAAATACAATGCATTCTTAAGCTGATTCCCCTGGTTTAGTTTCCCTCTTCCATGTAGCTCCCGCTATACTTTTACCATTACGTAAATATGCTGGCAACAGTAATAAGCTGTTGGCTAATACAGGTAATCCTCGACTTACGACTGCAATTGTGACCAGAATTTCCATAGTTAAGCAAGGTGGTGTTGAAGTGAGTTTTGCCCAATTTTATGACCACTTTTGCTATAGTTAAGCGAATCACGGCAGTTGTTAAGTGAATCACATGGACGTTAACAGTAATGGGTTTCACTTACCTTTGCTATCGGTTCGTAGATGTGCGCGCCCGCGCTGCTTCTGCGCAGATCGTCCGTGATGATGTCCAGGCGGGTGGGCGGAGCCTCCCGCCGCCGCCGCTACTGGTTCGCCCAAACCAGGGTGAACCAGTAGCAACCCACCACTGGCCGTTAAGCAAATTCAGCTTCCCCCATTATTAACTTTGCATGTAGGACCTGGCTGGGAAAGTCACAAATAGTGAACAGGTGACCCTGGGACATTGCCACTGTCATAAATACATGCCAGCTGCCAAGGGCCCAAATTTTGATTATATGACCGTGGGCATGCTGCAACAGTCAGAAAGCTGAGGATTGGTCAAAAGTCATTTTTTTCAGTGCCATTGTAATTTCAAATGGTCGCTAAACAAATGATTGTAAGTCAAGGACTACCTGTAATCACGAAGCAATAAGACACAGTTATGCATTGAGTATGGCAGCAATAAAACATTAGGTAAGGAGACAAACAAAAAAAAGTGTTAGATCTATTTCTTAGCCTTATTGTATAATCATGAATAAACAATGGTATTTTTCCTGCCTGTTCTCTATAGGGATTGGTGGTAATCTAGTAGCAATTCAAGCCAGCAGAATTTCGACTTATTTACATTTACATAGTGTTCCTGGAGAATTACCAGAAGAAGCCAAAGGCTGCTGTTATCCATGCAGAACATTTTGTGGCACAGGTACAAGCTGTGTTGCTTTTTCTTTATGTTCTGATTTTTCTTTCCCAGATATTATTTATGGTACTTTAAGAAAATGTTATGATTAAAGATATTGGTAGGTAGCCGTATTTCATTTTTGGAGGTTTACAGATTACATTGTACATAGCACATTCCTTTATTAGAATCAAGTACAGCATTCAAACAAAAGCATTGAATAAATGCCTCTATTTCATTTTTCCTATATGCAGCGTTGTTTCTCAAGGGTTGTAGGACTGCTATTTTTTTTAAAGCAGTAAATGTAGTTACTAGCATTAGTTAGAAAGTGCGCTTAGTTCCATAATCTAAAAAAATTCAGAAAAGGATTGTTCTTCCAAAGGTGCTTTTCAAAAGGCAACTGGACTTTCTTTGGTTTTTTTCCTTGATAACATTTCGTTTCTCAAAACCGAAGAAGATTCTTGGATGAGAAGTGAAACGTTTTCAAGGAAAAAACCCAAAAAGTCCAGTTGCCTTTTGAAAAGCACCTTTGGGACAACCATGACCTGGATGATTTGAGAATTTCCATAGGCAAAAATATTGTTTGTTGATTTCTTAATTTCTGCAGTGTGTATAGAAAACCCTTTGCTGGATTTTTTTTCCATGACAGTAAAATGTCATTTCATCATTAAGCCCAGGATATTTAAAGAAGCCAGTTCCTTTAATTTTCAACATGCTGCACATGACATATTAAACCAAATGTATCCAGTCATTACTGGTGTCTTTTTAACCGACTGGCTTCTTTTATGTCTGTTATGTTTTGTTTCCCGTTTTTTTTCAAAACCACAAAAACTAATGAACTAAAAATTTTTTGGGTCTTTTAATGACCCCGTAATCACTTGCATTGGGATGGAGTCGGGGCAACTGAATGGAGCTGAGTGTTTACTGGCCGGATGCCCTTCCTGTTGCCAATGCGGAGTTTGCAGCAGATATATTCTCATAGAGCCCAGAGAGAGAAATATCTGGCTCTACCTAAGATCGAACTCACAGCCTCCTGATTGTGAGGTGAGAGCTCCACTTCTAGCCCACCGCACCACTAAACTAATGAACTAATAATGTCATCTTATTACCCAATGAAAATATCAGTGGCCTTCTTATTGACAAACAGTGTTACTTATTCTTATTTACAGGAGTAAATAATAAATCAGCTCAAGTTCTTCTGATGTTGGTGATTCCTGGGCATTTAATATTTTTGTACACTATCCATTTAATGAAAAGTGGTCACACATCTTTGACACCCATCTTCATTGTGGTATATTTGTTCACAGCGCTTCTACAGGTAAGGCTAAAACATTTTTGAAATATTACTTATAGATTTATTTTCAAACATTGGATGTAACAACTCAGCCCCCTTTTCATTCACCACTGCTCAAAATGATATCTCACTGATACTTTATGACAGCCGTCCCCAACCTTTTCGGCAACAGGGACCGGTTCTGTGGAGAGAGGTTTTTCCGCAGACTGGATGGGGCGTGGTTTCGCGTGCTGTCTTTATTCCACAGATGGGGCTTCATTTGTGCAGTCCGGTTTCTGGCATGCCGTGGCTCAGTGGCAGTCCATGGACCAGGGGTTGGGGACCTCTGCTTTATGATTATCTTGAATTGGTAAAGAAAATTCAGTATTTGCAATGTTAGTTTGGAAGGATTCGTGGGGTACAATACAGCATACTCAGATTTTATAAAGAATTATGTTGTATAAAAATGTTTTTTATCCTTTAGTATTATTCAGTTCTTCTGTCCATTATATTTAGGTGTTATTGTTCTTTTATTAGCTACATTAAAATCTGCTGTCCTCAAAAATTAGGAACCAAATACTGTAGCTAAACTCTACACAACTATGTCAATATCTGATTCGACAAGCCTTAATAGCATTTATGATGATGGCGGCTTAACACAGAGATGTCAATTCTTTGTTTCATTATTACATTTTCAATGCATTTTAATATTAATCTGCACCCAGTCCTAATTTTTACCTCAGTTTAATATCTTAAAGAAGCCAGAACATAAAAACTAAAAAGTCCACATAAAAATAACTGTATTTAACTTACTAAAGATTTGAGTTTTTAAATGTCCTACAAACCCTATGAAAACTTTAAAACTGCTGAATGTATTTTCCAGTATAATTAATTAGCTGCACCATTTGGGACTGCACTGTTCAAAAAGATGTAGCACTTACTTTTACTCCTGTACCTTCTCAACATTTGTAGAGTCACTATGAAATTGGAAGTGAAGATATGATTGGTTTTGTAAGAAATTTAAATAGCCAATTTAACATAGTTTAATTTCATTCTACCTACCTACCTGTCTATCTGTCTTTTCTTAGAACTGTTGCTTTTAATTTTTGGATGAAGGGTCTTAAAATGTAAATGGTCTCAACATGTGACCTCAGCAGACGAGTCTTGTCTGGCTTCAGAAGCTAAGCAGAATGAGGCCGGTGTGGCCCTAGGATGGACTAGAGCAGGGGTGTCAAACTCAAGGCCCGTGGGCTGGATCCGGCCCTCAGGGTGCTTAGATCTGCCCTGTAACTAGTGAAGGACCGGCCTGTGGTGCCTCTGCCAGCGAAAATGGAGAGGCCTTCCCAAGCTCTGTTTTTGCTGGCAGAGGGTTGCAGGAGGCCGTCGCAGCCAAAAACTGAGCTTGCAAGGGCCATGCACAGTCCTCCCGAGCTCCGTTTTCACTGGCAGAGGGTTGCAGGAGGCCGTCGCAGCCGAAAATGGAGCTTGGGAGCCCGTTTTCTCTGGCAGAGCGCTCAGGCCACCACAGGCGTCCCCGACGTGAGTGATGTTGAGCTGGCAATGCCCACCCCGGCCCCCCGAGATCAAACACAACCCTGATGAGGCCCTCAATGAAATCAAGTTTGACATCCCTGGACTAGAGAATACCAAACTGTAGGCTAAACTGGGAAGTAGAAACACAATCCAGGAGAAGATAGTGCTAAACCACTTCCATACTGATGCCAAGAAATCCATGCAGTTACATCCATGTAGTCATTAGTTGAGCTCAACTTGAAGATGTCTTTACTGTTCAAATGCAAACAGCAGCTGTCTGGCTCACAGACAGATTACAGGTAGCCTCGACTTACCACAGTTCATTTAGTGACCGTTCAAAGTTACCATGGCACTGAAAATAGTGACTTAGGACCATTTTTCAGACTTATGACTGTTGCAGCATCCCCATGGTCACATGATCAAAATTCAGATGTTTGGCAACTGACTCATATTTATGACGGTTGCAGTGTCCCAGGGTCACATGATCCCCTTTTGCAACCTTCGGACAAGCAAAGTCAATGGGGTAGCCAGATTCACTTAACAACCGTGTTACTAACTTAACAACTGCAGTGATTCACTTAAACAATTGTGGCAAGAAAGGTCGTAAAATGAGGCAAAATTCATTTATCAACTGTCTCACATAACAGCAGAAATTTGGGGCTTAATTGTGGTCGTTAGTAGAGGAACTACCTGTATTTCAGCTGAACAAATAATTAGTGCAGTATTTTTTTTTAAAAAAAACTATTATTACAGTATCAAGTGGCCTTAGGATGTATACATATTACCATTACAAGATCAGGGATACCATAATTTACATACTAACTATAGCATATCTTGGTACTTTCATTTATGGATCAAGAAATCCCTGACACTGGTATAAAACCTCAATTCAATGAAAATCTTATCTATAGTGCTGCACTATAAATAGAGAAAATAATCCATATTCAAGTGATGGATATATTCTTTATAACATCATACATAAATAAATGGATGTTCTTGCTTTGAGACAACTACTCATATATAACAGAATAACAGAGTTGGAAGGGACATTGAAGGTCTACTAGTGCAATCCCTTGTTCAAGCAGGTCACCCTATCCCATTCTGGACAAATGACTGTCCAATCTCTTCTTAAAAAGCTCCAGTGATGGTACAACTTCTGAAGGAAACCCAATTTAATGAGATTCTTTTAAATAATAGAAACAATAGCAAAATAATAGTAACAATGACAATGTATAGCAGGGGTCCTCAAACTTGGCAGCTTTAAGACTTGTGGACTTCAACTCCCAGAATTCTCCAGCCAGCTATGCTTTTTGAAAATCCCTGTGTTATGTCATGTTATTTTAGTTAGCTTACATTTTACAACATTTTTAATCTCCATTTTTCCATTCACACTTTTAGACATCTGCTTTTGAACATTTGCCCTCCCTCACTCCTTGTATTCCCCCACTGCCATATGATTAGTGTTAGGCATAGGCACAGAAGTCAATCCTGACCTACTCAGGTTACTAGAAGGGGAAAATATTCGCCATTGCTCTCCTTAATGCTGGCTTCTTGGTCAGCTAAAATAATGGGCTAGGTGATGGCTAACCTTTTCCGGACTGAGTGCCCAAAACGTGGGCATCCCGCCCCCGTGCATGCACGGGCAGCCTCCCGCATGCGCCCTGCCCCCCGCGCATGTGTGGCAGAGACCCGATGACCAGCTGGACGGCGGGAGGCACATGCGCATGCACGGCGGAGCTGAACTGGGGCGACGGCTTGCGTGCCCACAGAGAGGGCTCTGCGTGCCAGCGGTGGCACGCGTGCCATAGATTCGCCATCACGGGGCTAGATAATAACATCCCATATTTGATATGAAGTGACAAGAGATTGCTCATGTAGAGATGAGTGCTGTTAGTGTGTCTTGTAGGGTTTTTGAAGAATAGGAGGTTAACAAATGTTTGCATGAAACAGTGTTGTCTGTCTTGGAAAAAAGAGAAACTGTCTCAAAAAATCCTATTCCAGGGAAAAGAGAGGCTTTCAAATATATTTGTTTGGATTACAGAGTAGCACACCGAGCACACATATAATTAGCTTGGGCTCACACCTAGCACACATATAATTAACTTAGACTACATAGTGACTTTTTCAGTGAAGATGTTTATCTAAATAAATAATGCATGTTCCTTCTATAATGGAAAAACTAGAAAGAAACTTGATAATTTGAAAATCGTGTAGCCATATGGATATTTTCCTTTGTAGCATAAAATCAAAGGTTTTGTGCTTTTAGAAGTATTAAATTATTTCAGGGTGCTAATACTTAACATGTTTCTGATTTGGGACTTTGATTACTTAAGTTATTTTTAAAGAAATATGAACTTTCAAACTGGTCTATAAAATATTGTGTGACATATTAAAGTTTGCAATGTTTTAAATTTGTTTCTGCCTGTAGAAATCTATAGAACTCTTTAGGTTGAAAATATAATTTCCCAAAGGATTAGATTAGTTTAAATTATAACTCTGCATGCTGGTTATTTAGTTTAAGCAATTCCTGTAAAAAGGTAAAGAACAAGGAAATTATTATTATTATGATTATGGTTTGTCACACAGTCAGCCAGATGTTTAGACTGGATTTGGCATTTTTAACTACCTTTGGAGTTCTTCCCAAGGATCTGGGATATGCAGAAGTTGTTGTTCGTTATTATTAAAGGTATCAGCACAGGATGTATGCTGTTCCAAATAAGCTGCCTTTTGCAATTGAGGGTGATTTTATCAATGTCAATGCCAATGGAAGTGCAGAGGAGAGCAACCAGGATGATTAGGGAACTGGAAACTAAAACATACGAAGAGCGGTTACAAGAACTGGGCATGGCTAGTCTAGCGAAGAGAAGGACTAGGGGAGACATGATAGCAGTGTTCCAATATTTGAGGGGCTGCCACAGAGAGGAAGGGGTCAGGCTATTTTCCAAGGCACCAGAAGGCCAGACAAGGAATAATGGATGGAAATTGATTAAGGAGAGATTCAATCTGGAAATAAGGAGAAACTTTCTGACAGTGAGAGCGATCAACCAGTGGAACAGCTTGCCTTCGGAGGTTGTGAGAGCTCCAACACTTGAGACTTTCAAGAGGAAATTGCACTGCCATTTGTCGGAAATGGTGTAGGGTCTCCTGCTTGAGCGGGGGGGGGTTGGACTAGATGACCTACAAGGTCCCTTCCAACTCTGTTAATCTGTAAACTCCAGTTGTTTTGGGATTGCACCCAAGGCATCTATATACAAAAAAGTGAAATCACAGCTGCCAATTCTTTTTCTGGAATTTGGCCTTTATACGCATCAAGTTCTTCCCAAGAACCTAGGATGCTGTGATGTATACCAATATAATATACATGTGGCCTTTTGTAATTGACAGAAGTAAACTACCACACTCCATTTATGTTTATCTTTCAAGTTCAATTTTCGTATTTTGATACTTTTGATCTTCTCTAATTCTTTGTCTTCTATTCTACTACTCCTTGGTATTGCCACATCAATTTTCCACGCTTTCTTCTTTTCAACCACAGTTAAATCTGGTGTGTTGTGAGCCAAAACTTTATCCGTTTGTATTTGGAAATCCAACAATATTTTAACCTGCTGATTTTTAACTACTTTTTCAACTATATGTTTCCATCAAAGTTTCATTGCTGTTTAAGTATAATATTTAATCATGTCCCTAACTGTGTTATTCTCTCATAGGTATTTATCTTATTATGGATTGCTGACTGGATGGTGCACCACATCTGGAAAAAAGGGAAAGATCCAGACAGTTTTTCTATTCCTTATCTTACTGCACTTGGAGATCTTCTTGGAACTGCCTTACTTGCACTGAGTTTTCATTTTCTGTGGCTGATTGGGGATAGGGATGGAGATGTAGGAGATTAATAAATTAATAACGCCTAATTTATCCCATTAGTTGAAATATGAGAGTAGGGACCACTTGATTTAGTATTTCATATGAAATATGTTAAGAGAGTAGTTGAGTTCATTACAGTAACTTCAGTGTTGACACTGATATTAAACAGCCTTAACTTTTTTAAAACAATAAAAAACTAAAATAAGAGGCTTCAAGTATTTTTACACTGCAAAGATGTGTTTGGGGCTGATTGACGCCATCTCATCACAGAAAGAGAAAGTTGGCCAGTGTTATGTCAGGAAATAAAATATAGTTGATAGGTAACAGAATGATGTGGTTTAACCACTGATGTATCAGCCTAATGAAATGTAGCAAGCATTTCATTAGGCAGTCTGGCTATGCATTTGAAGTCATACAATATAATGGGTTGACAACATAAAACAGAGATAACCCATAATGCAAAAGATATTATTTTTGCATATCAATAAGAAAAACAGGTTCAAGTAAGACATTCGACATTCAGTTTATTTTAGTTGCTGGCAGAAAAAGGATGGAACACCCTCTGTTCTAGAAAATCAATCAGTTGAAATAGGAAAGATGTTTCTCATAGAGATAATACAGTATGATCATGCATGGACAATAATAATGTTGAATTAATGGTTGTAACTCAAGAGGTACATTGACACTGTTTTCAGGTGTTCAAGTTTTGTCCGTTATTGTGATGTATAAAGAATCAAGACTATTTAAAGGAGAAGAAAAGCAGCTTTTGATATGTATTGGGGAAACTACAATATAACTTCTGAAATAACAGGTGGATGCTTTTATTTTATTTTTTATTTTTAGAAATACTTATTATTAGAAATACTATTGAGTTAGTTTATCTTGGAGATTTTTTATCAAGCCACCCAGAATTGCTTTGGAGTCAGACACTGCAGAAATCTAAACCAATGAGTCAATCAATCAGTTAGGCATTCATGCCAATTATATGCAACCAATGTTATTTCCTGATACGTTGCAGTTCAAACTTTAAAATTTATATTTAGAATACCATCTCATTTTGTAATGAGAGGTTGTTCCACTGAATACTGTTTTAATCATAGCTTTGTTGGGCTAAAGAAATTGCTTGTTTCTGGGAAAACATTTCCCGTGTCCAGAATGTTAATGCTTGTTGAATGACTACTTTGTAGAGTATGTTTATGAAGTGTCACAGGTACTCTTTAGTTAGTTTCTCTGGTACATTGATGATGATGGGGCATTTTCCACTACACACCATTCATGTCTGTTATTTACACAAAAGAAAATCAGTCAATGTTTAAACTGGTTTTTGATTAAATGTTTAAAGAAATTTTTTGCTTTAGATTTTGGGGAAAAGAAAAAGATTGTAGAAGCTTTATGATATAGATTATTATGAGTTGTAGACTTCCTTGAGTTGTCCTGTCATTAAACATTAATATTCAGTCAATCCTTGGCAACACAGTTTCTGACTACCTGCACTGGAAGCCACCAGTGAGAATTTAACAATTATAATTTATAATTGTTTAATTTTCTACTAAAATTAATTACATTTGGCATCCAATTATTTTCATTCAAATTACATGGCAATCCAAGCTACAGAGTGATGTATTTCAAAGGCAGATTCATGGTAATCTATGGTAGTAGATTAACGCGTGGGACCCAAATGTTCAGATGTGGACTTCTATTAATACAAACACTCTTGGGCCTAGTATAATTTATTTATTTATTTTTATTTATTTATTTGTCAAACATGTACAAGATAGCAGGTATAGGTATAATCATAAACATAATCAAAGTGAATACAGATAGATGAAGATAATAGGACAGTAGGACAGGGACGGTAGGCACGCTGGTGCGCTTATGCACGCCCCTTACAGACCTCTTAGGAATGGGGTGAGGTCGACAGTAGACAGTCTAAGGTTAAAGTTTTTTGGGTTTGGGGAAGAAACCACAGAGTCAGGTAGTGAATTCTAGGCATTAATCACTCTGTTGCTGACGTCATGTTTTCTGCAGTCGAGTTTGGAGCGGTTTACATGAAGTTTGTATCTATTGTGTGCTCGTGGATTGGTGTGGTGGAAGGTGAAGTAGTCATTGACAGGTAGGACATTGTGGCAGATAA
>QLTV01003284.1:1266074-1283878 GCA_003457575.1 Thermophis baileyi | reverse complement strand
GCCATTCAGAATAAATTCAATTTATCTTTCCTAGCCATTTCATTTTCCAGTGATGGCGAACCTTTTTTTCCTCGGGTGCCGAAAGCGCATGCGTGCATGCCCACACCCATAATTCAATGCCCCCCAAGTGCCACGCCTCCTGCGCATGCATGTGTGACCCCCCCATGCTCCCCCGCCCCCTGCATGCACACATGACCCCCGTGCTCTCCCGCGCATGCGTGTGCGACCCCCATGCTCTCCCACGCATGCGCGCACGACCCCTGCACTCCCCATGCATGCACGCATGACCCCCCGTGCTCCCCGCGCATGTGCGCACAACCCCCCCGTGCCCCTTTTTGGGCTTAGCAGGCCTCCCTGGGCTCGTTTCCAGACTTCCGGTAGGTCCGGTAGGCCCATTTTTCACCCTCCCCAGGCTCCAGAGGCTTTCTTGGAGCCTGGGGAGGGCGAAAACGGCCTCTCCCGCCCCCCCGGAGGCCCTCTGGAGGCCAGAAATGGCCCGTTTCCCAACTTCCGGTGGGCCCGGTAGACCTGTTTTTTGCCCTCCCCAGGCTTCAGAGGCTTTCTTGGAAGGCTGAGTCAACCTTGAGCCTGGTGAGATTTGAACTCTCAAATTGCAGGCAGGCAGCAGAAGTATCCTGCAGTACTGCACTCTAACCACTACGCCAGCGTGGCTCATAAAATAAGATCCAACCATGTGGACATACAAATACAATATGTCAGTACCTACTAACTCTTTCACTCATTTGCTGGTCCCTTGCTTGCCTTAGGAAAGCCAAACCATGGAGAAGAAATTTAAAAAAAATCAGCATGGAGCTGGGATGCATAGATCTGGGAAACTGATGAATGTCCATCATAACATTTGAGGACCTTCCTATTAGACAATGGGTACACAATGCTTATTAAAATGACAGAGCAGCTCTTTATGGGTTTCAATGGATAAATCTATTGGTTAGAATTGTACCAAGCATATTTGACATGGTGAAAATTCCATCCCTTTAAGTCTCAGTACATGACTAAACTTTCAACAATGGAAGCAGAACAACCACCAGTTGGAAAGTGGTTGATAACCGAGAAATTCTTCAGACCAGGAGAGAGAAATCTAGCCTCCTCTTAAAATTCTCTTAGACTATATATTCTGATATTCAGTGTCATGATCAAAATCTGATGGCCCTCTGTTTTGAGGGCCATCAGATTTTGATCATGACACTGAATATCAGAATATATAGTCTAAGAGAATTTTAAGAGGAGACTAGATTTCTGTCTCTTGGATCATTTATTTTGAATGTACTATTGCATTTTTATCAGTAAAAAACACATATGCATTTTGTCTTAAATGTATCGCAAATAGCAGTGGTGTGATTGTTCAGTTTTCCAGGCTGCACAAGTTTCTTCCCTATCAATGGGGCAACCTGTTAACAAAAGAAAACAAGAGCTGGTAGTGAAATAAGCTTACATACTTCTACAAAATCAGATAGTAAACAGATGATTGAGGTGGATGGTGCTTGATTTCCTATTTAATTTTAGGATTCTGAGTTCATTTTAAAAAAGAATTTATTGTCACAAGCTGTACAACATTTCAGTAATCTCTTATTTTAAAGATACGTAATTCTTCATATCTGAATTGCATTTGATTTCCATCTAAGAAACTGCTAGACTTTCATTTCCTGGGAGACCAGCCTTTTTCTTGTTATTTTTTTTATGCTGCAAAGTGAAACATTTTTTTTAAAGAATCACCTGTGATATCAGTTGCACATGCAGGCTTATTGCATTCACTGTAATAATGTTTATATTCCAGAGTGATAATGCACATTGACTTCAAAATAGCCAAGCTGTTATGCAGCTCCATTTGACTGAAGACAAATGTTGCAATAACTCAGGCATGTCGGGAACATTTATAAATGGCCATTTCACTCATGAAGATAAATATGACCAGAGAGCTGCTATCATTCTGCTTTTCAGAAGGTCTCATCTTTTGACTCCAATAAAAAAATATGGATGGGAAAAATGCGTGGTTCACTAAGGCAATTTAAATGTCAGCCTAAAAATGTGTTATGTTGCTTTTTCTCAGTCTTTTATACCAGGGGTCTCCAACCTTGGCAACTTTATGACTTGTGGACTTCAACTCCCAGAATTCCTCAGCCAGCGCATACTAGCTGAGGAATTCTGGGAGTTGAAGTCCACAAGTCTTAAAGTTGCCAAGGTTGGAGACCCCTGTTTTACACACACACACACACAGACACACAGACACACACACAGACACACACACATACACAGAGTATATTATATACTGTTATTTTGCATAAAATAATAAAGAATGATCCGCAGTCCTGAATATCATGGCAAAAGAGTTTTCCAAAGGGATGGAAATGGTCCTGTATGGCTAGCTATGAGATATCTAAGGTGGTTGATGGAATTGTCATAATCCTTCCATTTTGATGATCTCAACTCAGAAGGAGCGCTCACCACTCAGAGTCTCTCTTGTATAGATAGGGGCCCTGTGGCCCTACAATTCTATAATGGGCAGACGTCATATACTAAAGAAGTACGTCCTAAGCTCTAGAATACAGCCATAATATTGAGCAGTAGTGATTGACCTCCCATCAACATTCCTGATTATCTCAAGCTTTCTTCTTTCCATCACATATAGTACTTTAGAGTGGGAAGTCATTTTGGAGTCCCTATGGCTAAAAGGTCTAAAGTACGGGTGTCAAACGCACTGTGTCACGTTGCCGTCATGTGACGTATTGTGACTTTTTCCCCTTTGTGGAGCTGGGGTGGGCGTGGCCTGCACGTGACACATCCGGCCCGTGGGCCACCAGTTTGACACCCCTGGTCTAATGTCATTTACTTAATGATAATTTATTAAATAAACACAATTGGCTGGGTTCACAAAAGATATTAAGCCAAAACCAAAGAAACCACACTATGATACTATGACATTGCGGTTAAGGTGTAAGTCAGCAGTCCTTGCCAAAAAAAACCCTGCAAGTTGCCCAGAGATTGGAGTGTTGAAGGAGAATTGGAATCCAAGAAGATTTGGAGGCTTATTGGCTGAGCAAAACACATTTTCTTTCACTTCTTTGTTTTAATTGAAATTTCTGAGAAAAATAATCAGTCTTGAATGGCTTTGTTGCATTTGCACAGGAACAATTCATAAGTGATTTATATTTGTGTTGGCAATTCATAACTTCATTTGATTAATACTATATACAGATACGTTGTTCACTACAAGCAGCTTTCTACTGCATTCAAACAGGAAAACGTCAAATTCTTCAGATGCTAAATTATATTTAAATATTTGTTAGGTATGGTAGTTCTGACATGTAGGAAAACATTCTCTTCAACAAGAGATACAGGAATAAATATTAATGACCCCCCCACCCCACATTTCTGCTTGGAAATGGTGCAGGTTTCAGAAGGCTAATTTGATTTCAGATGCTTTTTACCTGGTGTATCAATAACACACCCAGTGCAGTGGGCAGATTAACATTCGGTTACACCACCTGAAAATAGTTGAAAGAAACACTGCCGTTTAAATGCATTTATCAATATGCAAAATGCAATTGAGTAGTTGCAGAGAAGGTCAAATCTCAGCAGGTTACAGGGCAAGATTGCCATGATGTGAAGGGAACACCAAATAACATTGTCTGCAATGCCACCTCCCAAATTGTCTTAGTGCTCTTAACGTCTGTGGAGTTGTTAAACATCATAAAAAGAATGACTATGTCTAGAAAGAAACCCAGCAGGCAAAATTGAGTAAGTGGGGATGACTTAAGGCTTAAGGAAGCAGTAGTGCCAACTGGGATATACATCCCACAAGCACATGAAACAATCCTGTGGACATTCTGACTTCATAATTGTACTCAAATAACTCAAAACCTAGCTTAGTCAAGCTCTTTGCAGATTATCCAATGCAAGAAAGAACCCTTTCTTTGGCCTATTGTCCAGTCATGTTAACTGCTGACTCTCATTAGTCTATTGGATATATTGTCTGTTTTGATAGTTAGGATTCTACAGATAACTACCTGGGGTGTCCATAGAATATCATCAAAACACATGTATTTTTAATGCACCCATAATGCACATGAGAGAATTTCAACAATTGCATGATTGTGGCTGCCTTCTTGATTATTTTGACCATTTTTTTTGCAGATACCCCTGCAACTATCCTTGGCAGCAGAATTTTAATCTCTTTTGCATCAGCATTGTTTCATCTTACACCAAGCAACTACTCAGAATCACACAGGGTTTCTCATTTATTACATACTCAGTTCAGCACACCCAAGAGATACCTTCGACAGTAGCATAGCCTCATTCCACCGTGTTTTCATTAGCCTCCAACTGATACTCTGCAGGAGAGGGTGGTGATGTGCTTTTTTTAAAGCTACTGTTTCTTAACTGCTGAAAATAAAGGAAGTGCTACCATGAAAAATTGTGTGGGTTTTCCCTTGAAACAGGTGGTTACATTTATGACACCCCCCAATGGGCAACAAAGAGATCTTTGTAATTAAAAAAGAAGGGTTTTCCCCATTTCAGGTCAGTGCTCGAAATGAATTGTACAGATGTGTTTGAAGAGATTGGATACTCAAATGCCCGCTTTGTAAACTGGGTTGCAAACTCTCAACCCTCAGCCAGTTTTCATCATATCAGTTCTGTACCAGTTGCACCCCCGAGAGTGGAGTAAAGTCCTTATTGGAATACAATAATCAGCTGCACAGAAACATAACTAATAATGTCATACAGCCACCTTGAGAATATTATACAGTTATGTACATTATTTTGAAGTGAGGAAGTTAAGTTTGGAATAGTATTAAGTACTAAAGCAAAATGATAATCTCGTGACTGATTACCTATTTTAGGCAACAAACCTAGATGCACCATTGAGAAAATAGCAAGTATATGCTGTTAAGTTTTATCACACTAAGTTGGGATGTCCAGCCCAAAGTTTGTGAATAAAGAGCAAAATGAAAAATAAATAAATGTTATTTCAAGAGAAGCACAAATATATATACCCAGATATCAAGAACCAGGCAAATATAACAAATGTTGCTAGGCAAAGCACTGGAACAATAATAAGCACAATTATACATTTGTAAAAAAGATAGGAGAAAAATCCAGTTTGTCATTACATTTTTTTTCAGCAATTTTACATACTTTTTCAATTTCACTTACAATTTCAGAGTTTCATTATATGGTAGTTCTTCAGTTTGAAGAAGACACATAGTTGTGCAAATTATCTGTTAGATATGGGAATGGCATTGCAATCTTAGTCTGGAAGTGCAGAGTCTAGCACAATGGAGACATTGGAAGTCTATTGTTGTAGTAACTGGGTGTTATTCTGGGTGCTATTCTCATGGTTTTCTATCAGTTTTTGGTGGCACCTGTCTTCAGAGTTGGTGGAGGCTTCATAGTACAGGCTTGTCTAGTGGTTTTGTCAGCAGCTGCAGCTTCTAGTTCCTTTGACTGGATATCACCATAGCATAGGGTTTCTTTCACAATGTCTTGGTAGCACTTTCATGATTGACCTCGAGATCTCTATACAGCAACTGGCAAGGCATATCACAGTCATCCATTCTGATGATGCAACCCTCCCATCTCATCTGGGCTCTGATAATCAGGGAGTCAATCCTGGTAGACTCATATGATCCAAAACCTCCAATGCAGTGGTGGAATTCAGCTGGTTCGCACCGGTTCACTCGAACCGGTTGTTAAATTACCCACCCACCCACCCCTGCTATGATCCTGGGCGCTGCACTGCAATGGACAGCAGCCAACCTGTCCCTGGGCAACCCGGTTGTTAAATCCCCCCCCCCGCTATCAAAGTGGATCCTGGGCACTGCGCTGTGCTGCAATGGAGAAACAGGCAACGGAGCAGCCAGCGTGAGGTAAGGAGAAGGCCGCTTTCCCTCTTCACCCTGCTCTTCCTCCTTCCCTTGTGCCGGCCGCTCCATTGTCTGAGTCCATTGCAGCGCAGCACCCAGGATCCACTTTGATAGCAGGTGGTGGTGGTAATAATTTGCCTGGCCAAACTAACCCTGCAGTCTCCCCTACATTGGGCCCAGATTCGATTGTGCTGCCAACTTAATTCCTTGCCCCTCTTACTTTTGCCTGCAGCCTGACCAACACCCCCTGCACGCAGCTCCATGGGGAGGGAGGAATCCCTTCCTCCACTTACCCCCAATTCTTCACCTTCCCACGTGAGCTCTCGGGAGCATCAACTTCTTGTCTCTATGGTAACCCCCCTCCTCATTCCTCCAAAACCTCGCCTCTTAAAGGAGCCATGTCCAGAAGGCTGAAACAGCCGCGAGACCAACCTGCAGACAAGCACCCTCGGAAACAGCCTTTTGGCAAAGGGCGGAAATTTAACAAGCGGTTTTCCCAGGGTCAGGTTGACCATCATGGGAGGCTTGTCCTGCATGTGCAGCAGAGTTGGAGGATGGGGATGAGCCACGCCTCCCACAACAGCCAACCTGACCCTGGGTGAACCGGTTGTTAAATTATTTGAATCCCACCACTGCTCCAATGTATGCCAAGGATGCAGTGTGCATGTGAAATTTCTCCAATTGTTTGATGTCCCCATAGTACAGAGTCCAGGGCTCATATCATATGGGAAGGAAGGGATAACCACTGACAAAGGCATTTGACACTGTAAATAGAGAGCTCCTCTTGATAATCAGAGACATTATGGATGCCTGAGGAAATTTGTGACACTGATTCAACTACTCCATGATGGAATGGGACACAATGAGCCAGGTGTTTTTTTTAAAAACAACAACAAATGAGCATCAGCTGCATTTGCTATTTCCAATGGGGTAAAGCAGGGTTGTGTGTTAACACCAATCCTATTCAATTTGTTCTTTACTTGCATGTTGTCCAGGATCTGAAGGAGGGAGGTACATCAGGGACCAAGTGGATGGTTAAGTTAGCTTTGACCTTTGCTGCTTGAATGCATGGATGAAATGCCTTCATACAGTCATTCAAGAAACCATCTTTGCTGATGACTGTGAACTCCTGGCACTCAAAAACAGAGACCTACAGATTCTATGTTCTTTGGCCTGATAGCTTGAACAAAACGGTGCCAGCCTGTGCCAAATACCAAGTCAGTAGAACCAAAAATCACTGGTGATGACAGCCAGCTGACAAATTTAAACAGCTTCAAATACTTGGGATGCATCATCTTGACTGATGGGTTTTTGGATCAGCAAGGCCAGCTGGCCCCTGGGGTGGCTGGTTATTAAAGTGCTCAATCAACATGCCATCCATATCTCCACAAAGCTAAAAGCCTACAGGTGCTTCATTATAGTTTATGGGAAAAGAGTGGGGGGATAAAATGGGAAAGTGGCATAGTAGATCTCTATGAGCTGCGGTGGCACAGTGGTTAGAATGCAGTACTGTAGGCTACTTCTGCTGATCACTGGCTGCCAGCAGTTGGGCAGTTCAGGTCTCACTGGCTCAAGGTTGACTCAGCCTTCCATCCTTCCGAGGTCGGTAAAATGAGGACCCAGATTGTTGGGGGCAATATGCTGACTCTGTAAACCGCTTAGAGAGGGCTGTAAAGCACTTATACATAAGTCTAAGTGCTATTGCTATTGCTATCTTGAGCATCCAGAAAATAGAATGTCTTTCAAATAAACCATGCATAATTGACTAACCTTCTATTTTAACTGATTTAGATTAAGCAGACACAATATTGTCTGTCTCATTACTTCTGGAGAGCAAAAGCATGGACGGGTAGGCTATGAGTGAATTACAATCCCATTGATAGGGACAAATAGGAAGTATAGTGTTCATTGTAGAGTCTATGTTTCAAATAAAATATAACTGCTTAAAATAATAAAATAAAATATAAACTAAATGGAACTTTTCATTGCCCATTGGTCATTTATGGAGTAGGAGTGAGAGCCAAATACTATTTTTCCTCCACAATTTACATGCTGCTAATAAATTTCGTGTAATAATACAAAGTAATTATATTTAAACAGGAAGCTTCCCAACCTGCTGGCTAAGAATTCTAGGGCTTGCAGCCCAACACACTAGGACAGTGATGGGGAACCTTTTTTTGGTCGGGTGCCAAAAGGGCACACGCATGATAGCACGCGTGCGTGTGCCCACACCATAATGCAATGCCTTCCTCCCCGCGCATGCGTGCACAACCCCCCCGCGCTGCCCCCCCGCACATGGCGCACGCCTCACTGAAGCCTCCGAACTTCCGGTAGGCCCGTTGGGTCATTTTTCGCCCTCCCCAGGCTTCAGGAAAGCCTCCGGAGCCTGGGGAGGGTGAAAAACGGTCCAACGGGCCTACCAGAAGTTCGTTTCACCAGAAGTTCAGAAACGAACTTCCGGTAGGCCCATTGGGCCGTTTTTCGCCCTCCCCAGGCTTCAGGAGGCTTTCCTGAAGCCTGGGGAGGGCGAAAACGGCCTCCCCTGCCCTCCGGAAGACCGAAAATCAGCTGGCCAGTGTGCACATGCGAGCTGGAGCTGACATAGGGCAACGCCTCGCGTGGCCTCAGATATGGCTCTGCGTGCCACCTGTGGCACACATGCCATAGGTTCGCCATCACGGCACTAGGAGAAACCAGGTTATTATGTTTACTCAACTGCCATTTGCAAATAGAGCATCTGTTACACAACTACACATATATGTGAAATACAGTATATTGTTAAGTTGCTGGGCTTGTAGACCGGAAGGTTGGTCCAAGTACTGTGTGACGGGGTGATTCTTGCCCCAGCTCCTGCCAACCTAGCAATTTGAAAGCATGAAAATGCAAATAGATAAATAAGTACCAGTTCGGTGGGAAGATAACAGAGTTCCTATCCACAGTGTGTAGAGTCATGCCGGCCACATAACCACAGAAGCATCTTCCGAAAATGGTGGCATCTTTGGCTAGGAAATGGAGATGAGCACTATCCCTAGAGTTAGTCATGACTGGACAGGAGAAACCTTTTTACTTATATTTTTGCTATCTAAAATATAAATACTCAGGTTCTTTGTTAGGGACAGAGAGTAATCCACCAAACAACCTCTCTTTTTTATGCAGAAGATTCTTAAATGCCAGGTGATGAGGGCCATCTCCTGGGAGTCACTCTTAGTCAGAGCAACCTGTAGTAGGTTAAATAGCTACTGAAGAGCTTTGAAATCATGTTCAGCTGATCCAGTCTTTAAAGGATATACAGTATTGTTTAGTACAATGTAATTCCAACTTGGTTTTGTTCATTCATTTTGCAGATTCGTCTACCTGTATTCTTTACAGAAGATCCAATTAGTCAATGAGATTTATTTCAAGGTAGAAATAAATCTATGCAGTCCAGGTTTGCATAGGACTGCAATGTTAATCTCCAGTGCCCCAGTCACTTGCTCCTTCACCAAACATCACAGGATTCCTTTTATATCTTCAGGTTTGATATAGAATACATTTTTGCAATGCATTATGCATTTTGCTCTTTTGATAAAATACTCATCAATCAAAACAACCAATAAGTGTTATAAGGCATATTTTTTGTTTATGCAGAGACCAATTTCAGGTACAGAACCAATTTCAGCAAGGTGCAATATATATGAAAACTACTCAGAGTAGACCAATCTCAGCCTTGTTTTTGGCAATGGAAAATGTTCTCAGATGGCCTGGCAATATGAATTTTTGATTTACTACATGGGCCATGACAGGGTAGTATCATCTTGGTAGATAGTAGTTACCTCACTGTTATAAGAGTGTGTGAATGTGAGTGTATCTGTTGTTGCTCTTGCATGTCTATATATACAGTATATATGTGTATCAGTCTTTTTCAAACTGGTACTGTCCAAATGTGTTGGATAATTATTCACAAAATTCAAGTCAACTTGGAAATTGCAGTCTGGATAAATTTGGAAAGGCTAATACACACACACTCACAAATATTGCTGGCAACTTATAAGGTACCCTAAGCCTCTGGAGTGTAGAAGATTTCTTTCAGACAACTTTTTATAAACAAGATTGTCCATCCTCTTCCATCCCCCAATAATTTAGCTGTGTTAAAGAAAATTCAGACATTTACTCATACCATCTAGTTTTCCCCATTCTCAGGATAATCCTGAGCGTTATTCTGACAAACACTTGATCAAGACCCACTTAATCAGAGTAAGAATTCTACTCCCTTTTCAGTCACAGTAAATAAGACAGATAAGAAAGATGTAAAGAAAAGAATTCAATTTATTCTCCCCATAGTATATTTTTCTCCTGTCCGGTGGAACAGCTTTGTGGATAAAAATCACTCCGTTGCATCATAAATAGTCCTCTAGTTGCTTACCTAGTTGTGCACCTCATAAGTAAAAAATAAAAACGAAATTGCAAACTACCATAACTCAACATTTTGAAGTGCCATTCATCAAACAGAATTTTTTTTCACTTTCATTTTAATGAATCAATCAGTCATGCGAATTGGCTTAAAACAATTTCTAGTCCATAATTTACTCATTTTGTCACAATTTGCGAACTCAGACAAGAGAGAGAGAGAGAAAGAGGGAGGGGGAGGGAGGGAGGGAGAGAGAGAGGAGAGAGAGAGGAGAGAGAGAGAGAGAGAGAGAGAGAGAGAGAGAGAGAGAGAGAGAGAGAGAGAGAGAGAGAATGGTTACCATCAGAAATTTATCATTTGTGGGGTGGATCAGATCTTTTATCACACTTCAGTAGAATATTAATGTGATAATAAAAACTAAATGTTACAAACAAAAGTATGAATAAGCAAGGTTTTAAATAGAAAAGCATTGGCTTATGAACACCTTATGAAATTCTGCAGGATAGATAAAAGGAATCTTTTGTTACATAATTCATTGAATTCATTTCTTCAGGCCGTTAATAATGATGTCTTCTAGGTTAGGCATGCTATACCTATAATTCAGAAGAACTGCTTTGGACTTCACAGAAACACAGCATCTCTCTGTCATTCATTCAAGAATGACATTCATTAAAGAGGTCCCTTCCAGCCCTGTGATTCTATGCTTCTAAAGCAGCCACACATTATGTAAGCAACCTGAGAACCTAGGAAAGGTACTGTGTAATGCAGAGGTCTTCAAACTTGGCAACTTTAAGACTTGTGGAGTTCAACTCCCAGAATTCTCCAGCCAGCATAGCTGGCTGGAGAATTCTGGGAATTGAAGTCCACAAGTCTTAAAGATGCCAAGTTTGGGGACACCTGGTGTAATGAATAAAAGATTTTGTAATTGTGCTTGCACATCATTCAAAGCCATTCTTCTGAAACATTTTTGAAACATATATAGAGTACCATCTTGAGGAGAAGAAGCAATAATGCCTCTGCATTATTAGTTGCTTGGTATAAACATGGGAGAATGCTATTACTCCCATGTCCTGCTGGGAGCATGACAGAAATGTTGCATATGTTTCTGTGGAACTGACACTAAATTCAGGAATCTTTAAAACTGGTTATGTTTTACTGCTTTAAATGTTCTAAAACCAGCTTATTACATTTTGGCCAATATTTCTTAAATTGGAAGCAAGTATGATAATATTTTCCAGAGGTTTTGGCCTTCACTTCCAACCAGCACTTCAAGAGGTTTTGGAGCTGTAGCCCCAAAACTTTGGAGAATGCTATATTGTCAGGTCTTGATAAAACAATGTCAAGATATGTAAGAGGAACTGCTGAAGGGATGTCCCTTCTGAAGGATCTCAAAATCAGCAACTGCATTCTAAGAATATCAGTTCTCAGGCAGCATTCACGATAGCGATTTATAATGAGAATTACTTTAATTTGTTGTTGACACTGCAGTCCACAAAACCTCTTGTTCTTTATAAGATTGTCCTAAATGAGATGGTGGACCAATCACTGCAATTCCAAAGAACTATGGGAGACATGCTAGTGGATTTCATATTTCCCCAAAGGATGCTAAGTTTATTTTGAGCAAAACACCTACAACTTACACGATCAGGTATGGGTGAAAGTCATGGACATCGCCTGCTGATTGCTCCTCCTTGCTATCACCACCTCTTCACCTGCTTACTTTTGAGAAGGTGATATGAGAAGGGGATGATAAACACTTCCTATAAGCAAATGAAAGAATGAACTGCTGCAGGCCACTTCACCTTGTCTTCAGTTTCAAACTGTCACCAGATCCAAAAAATATGCACAACATGGTATCACTAAACAATTGAAATTCATTGAGTAATTCATCATAATTAATCCAAGCTTTGAGTGTAATTTGCATTGGACTGGATTGGAAATATCAAAATTCCATCTGTCAGAATGCTTATATGATCATAATGGATAGTATTCCAACCCTAAACAAGCCACAACTAAGTTGAACATTGATTTTTAAGATTTCAAAACTAATCTTGAAATGGGGATAGTGACAATAGCACCTAAACTAACAAAAAAACAAAACAAAAAAAACCCCAAATGATTTAATGTGCCTCCTGCATCATTTTTATTACCTCCATGATATTAACCATTCAATTGTTAAGGTATCCAAGACTTCTAAATCCTTTGCTGGCATACTCCTTATAGCAGAGGTAGCAGATCACATGAAGATACATATGAATAAAATCCACTTATATCAATCAGCAGGGCTCATATAGGGTATTAAGAAAGAGAAAGAGAGAGACACAAGAAAGAAAGAGAAAGAGAGAAAGTCCAGTCACATGGCCATCAAGCCACTCCCACCCAGTCACATGGCCATCAAGCCACTCCCATCCGGTCACATGACCATCAAGCCGCTCCCACCTGGTCACATGGCCATCAAGCCACTCCCACAAAATTAAGCCATGCCCACAAAATTAAGCCACACCCACAGAGTGGTAGTAAAAAAATTTGGAACCCACCCCTGGTCATGAGGGCATGTAACCTACGTGAGCTCAGTTCTGACTGCATCTGAGTATTGCCGAAATGTCGCTCCTAATAAATGTCTATATTTCTTTTGAAGCTTGGCTCGTGGCTCATGAATTAATTAAGGCATCTTTCGGAAACTTCACATATGCAGCTGCAGCCAGTCAGTGATGAGGAAGAGGAACTGCCTTCTGCACCTGATCCAAGAACACATAGGGCAGAGAAAAGGCAGGGGCAGAGAAGGTCATCCAGACTACTCACGAAGAGAAAGCCTCATCCTTCTTGATGGGCTGCACCAGAAGCTGGCTATTTAGCACAGCAGACAGATGGAAGCGATGCTGGGAACAACGTGTTCATTTCCTAGCTGTTGTTGTGATTCTTGCCTTGCTTGGATTGACACGGTGCCTTGACTTGCATCGTGCCTTATGAACTCTAAACTTTTGTTGCCTCATGAACCCTCTTGTATTGTGGATTTAATTTTGCCTTGTGAGTTTATTTTGACTGGGAAACTTTCAAGTGCCTTGTGACCTCATTGGCCAATTGCTTGTGGACTAGCATTGGTTTGCTTATGGTTGGACTTAATTGGGACAGTTCTAGGTTTTTGGTGAAGGGAATTGCAGGGGAATATTAATAAACCTACTAAACCACAGTTACGTGTGTGTGTGTGTGTGTGTGAGCGGGACAGCACATTAACCAACTACTTAAGAGCACTAGGATCCTAAATAATATTACTACAGCTATTTGTAAAAAAATCATCATTATTACACATCTTGAAACCAAACAAGTAGGAATGCAGAAATAATTTTAACATGACCAGCAAAGTAGAATTTTGAATATACTTCTCTCTATACAATATAGTCACATTTCAGTCAGTCACACACTTTCAATATTTGTGTGTGTGTGTGTGTGTGTGTGTGTACGTGTACATACTTATATGTAAAAATCGGTGTTTCTTCTTCTTCCCAATGTTAAAAGATGACATCATAATATCACTTTCTTTAAAAATAATTATTGTTGAGGTCTGGAACTGAGATAAAATTGCATTACTGCAGGATTTTTCCCCCTCCTGTTATTCTAGAATATAGGTAACCACCTAAAAGAAGATTAGATATTATTTAATATTGCAGTCTATGCAATGAGCCTTTAAAAATTTTGCTATAATTCAGAACATGATAGACTTTTACAGAAAAAGCAGCCCTAAATTGCAGATTATTCTTTGCTATGGTATGAAGTTTAGGGTTGGGGTCAGTGGTGGGTTGCTGCCGGTTTGGACCGGTTCTCCCGTACCAGTGGCGGAAATTTGCACCCCCTCGTCGAAACGGCAGCGATGGCCGGCTGTCCACGCCCCCGAACCGGTTCTCTGGTCGCTGCGGCTGGCAAAGAACCCTCTGCGCATGCACAGAGGGTCATTTCCCCGATGTGACGTAGGCGCGCGGGCTCGCTTTGCTCGCATGCGCAAAACGCACACTTCCGTCGCGATGCAAATCAGTAGGCAAGGTAAGTGGAACCCACCCCTGGTTGGGTGTCATTTAAATCTGTGGGGTATAAGGGGCCCATTCTTCCCCTTTCGTGGAATGATCTTCTCCAAAGACCCAAGGAAGCTGAGGAATGACGGATGCAAACAGCAGTGTATAGATCTGAGAACTCCTGTATAGGTACCGTGTTGTTCTATTGCTCCGATATGTTATGAAGCAAAGGAAGTGATTGCGCTGAATTGAATAGAAAAAGAGCCAAAGATTCTTTTGTGCTCTGGCCTATCTCAGAACTTCTGGGGAAAAAATTCCCAAGTCTCATTCATAGGAAAAAAACGCTACAGTAATTTTGTTAAGTCGAAACAGTCAATTGGATCCCTAAGAATGTTCTGTCTCTGAAAGGTTTGTATCTAATGATGCCTCCTCGCACGTGATCATTTCATCAGATGAATTTCCTATTGGACTAGGATTTCCTCGAAGGATAACTGGGAGTGACAAATAACTTTAAATAGTCTGGCTTGGTTGTCTCCTTTAGGGGACAAGAGACTGAGTCATGCCATCACTTTCCAGGACATTTCCTTCCTTCTCCTATTGGTATTTGGGATGCACAAAGGTATAACATTCTAATGGTCTAAATCAGGCGTGTCAAACTCAAGGCCGCAGGGCCGGCCTGGAAATAGCAAAGGACCGGCCCGCGGTGCCTCTGGCAGCCAAAACAGGGTGCGGAGGGGGCATGTGCGGGCCCCCTGCACCCCATTTTCAGCCTGGATGGCCTCCTGCAGCAATCTGCCGGCCAAAATGGGGCATGGTGGCCCCGTTTTAGCCGACAGGGTGCTACAGAAGGTGTCCGTCCTGTCTCTCCCCCCCCTGGACGGCCCGTGGAGGAGAACTACAATGCTGATCTGTCCCTTGAAGAAATCCAGTTTGACACCCCTGGTCTAAATGTTCTGAGACCCAAATGCATGTATCTTTACAGTATATGTCTTGCAAAGCAGAGAATCGGAAGGTTCCCAAATCCATAAATCTATTGTAGCCCCTGGGCCTTACTGCCTATTGCAACATTTCCAATTTTATGAGCACATTTATCCCCACCCTCCCCATAATAAAATAATATTACGGCAGAGGAAAATTCCAGCAATAAGAACACAAGAAACTTTTCTTTCTTTTTTTTCTTTTTTTTTTTGCCTAAACAGCATTGCATTTCAGCTTTTAATGAGGAATCTATTCTGTTAGCATAAATAACCTAAAGGCTCGGATTTATTAAGAATGCAAAAAAAAAAAATTTAAAAAAATAAATCAGGGCAAAAGAAACATTTCCACCCCAAAACAGTGTAGCACTTACTTGTCACATCTATAGCTATTGTCACTGCAATTTTCTTACCCTGCAAACAAGGCTGTCCTTTCTTACCAACCATTTAAATAATAAATTTCCAACTATGCTGCTCGCAGCATTACTAAAAAAAGAGAGAGAAAATATTAACTTACAAAATAACCAATTCTTCATACATAATTATGACAAATAAAAAATCTTAAATTAAACAGCTTTCTTTCTTTTTCTGGGTATCCACATTTCATTCCAGTTTCAGGTAGCTTGGCACTGAGTAATTGAACATTAAAAAATCAAGTTTGTAGACTTCATAGAGCTGTGTTTGGTGCTCTGAACTGATGTTCTGGAAGAACTCTGCAGTCATTTCATCAGTAGTTCTTGTAGACTTTGCATAAGTGGGGAACTTGAGATAGTTTCCTACTCCTGCTAGTTGAATAATGTAGTTGGAATCCTCCTCAAGAGTCTCGTACTTCCCTATGAGGTCGTAATGGATGTGACAAGGATGGCACAGAGAAAAGACAGTTTGCCAGTGTTCATTGAATGGCTCTTCTCTTTGCGTTTGCGGGTCTATGAGATAAGCCACAAACTCTTCAAATTTTACATCATCACCTTTCTGCAGAGCCTCCTGTGTCGCATTTTTCCTTTGGCGCTTCACGATTTTGGTACCATATCTCTTGTGAAAGGAGGTGTTATATTTTTGGGTGAATTTGTTTCTGTAGGCTGACACCAGTCTCTCAAAAGGCTCACGGACGAACAAGAACTTCATGTAGTTTTTCAAGCGATGGTTGATCTCTGGGATGCTGTACTGGTTGAGTGTTTTCAAGTTGGATGAGACATGGGCTTCATTTGCTGGTATCTCCATTGGATCTGTGTATTTTCCTCTCCCAGTCAACACCATCATGACTCTTTTCCAGTTGGTACAGGCCACTTTGGGGACATAGCAATAAATCAGTTCATGATCTTCATCAACCACTAAATGTTTGAGATCGTTAGGTGTCAGTACACGACGCTTCTTGCTGGACAAGCTGTTGGCTCGACATGTATCTGTCACTTGATCCCTCCGGATTTGATGAAGGATTGCCGTGCTGGATAATTCCAACTATGTAAATAAAACACAAATAAAGACAACTTAGTACTGTTTGAAAATAATCTTGTTATTAATACCTTCTACTATCCTTGTTGCTAAAACCCACCAAATCACTACAGATCTCAAAGATATCCTAGGCCAGGGGTGTCAAACTCAGATTGTCATGTTGTCGACACGTGATGTATCGTGACTTTTCCCCCCTTCGCTAAAATGGGTGGGCGTGGTCAGCGCTTGACGCATATGGCCCACGGGCCGCGAGTTTGACACACCTGTCCTAGGCAGAAATTGCTTCTAATTCTCTTCTATAGACATTCTTCTGCTGTTTGATTGACACACAAAACTTCCTTTACCACTTTCAAATAAAACAGTTACTAAAAATGCATTTTCCTGGAAAACTAGTGGCTTGTTCAAGACCCATCTATCCAGTCTTCTATGTCCAAAACCAATATTACAACTTAGGGATGATGCTAAATCTTGTACTTTATAGGTATTTTCTTTAAATGCAGTCTGCAGTTCATAAGTTACAGTACACTTTTTGCAGTTCTACTAAGAAAAAAGGTACAGTTCCTTTGTGTATCCTCTGTTCTAACAGAACACCTTGGTGGTGATAGCATTCTATTTATCAGTTGCTACATTACACTCCAGCTGAGAACACAGCAGACAAATTTTCATGTAACATGCTCTCTTTCCATCCTTTTTCTCCCCTGTGCTGTATTTTGATGCATCTGTGGTTTATCAAAGCACAATTCCCCATTCCCTTCAAATTATGAAATAGATTTTATACTGGACTTCAAATTAGGATCAGATCCTGACACATTTCCAGTCTCTAGTTAGTAAATAAACCAATGTTTACCTATGTGGAAGCAATGGAAATTGTGGTTTGATTAATTCTACATGTATTGGAATCTGCCCCAGGCAGTAAAGAAGGATGACAGATAAAGAAAGACTATAAACAATAGATCCCTTCTCTGGTCAGATCAAGTTGCTATTCCTGTAAGACGGGGTATCAAACTGGATTTCTTTGAGGGCCGGATCAGCATTGTAGCTCTCCTCCACGGGCCGGCCGGGTGTGTGTGAGGGGGGGGGGGCGGGGCCGGCGGGCCCTGGG
>QLTV01003284.1:1229427-1254243 GCA_003457575.1 Thermophis baileyi | reverse complement strand
CATGTCCATGCAGATGCCAGGAGTCAACACCAATTCAATGTGGTATGCGTACACACACACACACACACACACACACACACACACACAGAGTATATCACAGAAGTGAGTACACCCCCTCACATTTTGTAAATATTTAAGTATATCTTTTCATGTGACAACACTGAAGAAATGACACTTGGCTACAATGTAAAGTAGTGAGTATACAGCTTGTATAACAGTGTAAATGTGCTGTCCCCTCAGAATAACGCAACACACAGCCATTAATGTCTAAACTGCTGGCAACAAAATAAACTTCTGTGATATAGTGTGTGTGTGTGTGTGTGTGTGTGTGTGTGTGTGTGTGTGTATATATATATATATATATATATATGGCTTGGAAATCCACTAATCCCTAGCCCACAGTACTCAGAAACTTCTATTGAACATTCCTGAATGATAGTTGTTATGATGGTATAAGTTAAAATTATAAGAACAGTAGTAATATCAAAATTTTAGAAGATCATCTTTGTTATGTTCTCATCTGAGATTCTGCAAAAATTTCCTTTCTTCCTTCCACCCCCTAGAGACAGGAATGACTAGCACATATGTGCGAGGGGAACCTTTACCTTTACCTACCTTAAGAAATGTAAGTTATTGATTGTATTAGAAAGCTCAAAGGGGAAAAAAGGGGAGAAGAGATTGAGAGAGACAGAGAAAACAGGTATTATAGGAAAGAGAACAGTGTATAAATCAAGAATATTTTTTTTGTTTTTGTCTTTGAGCTTCAAATTCTGTCTAAGCTAAAAAAGAGACTTCAGAATCATTTGATTGTCCCAGTGAAGGAAAGAAGCTATCAGATGTCCACCTGTTCCATACAAAGAAACTGAGCCAGCTGGCAGCTTAAGTTGACACTAGAAAGGAGTCTGAAATCCTCAGCCCCATTCTGAGGTTACAAGCTACTTCCAAGTGGGGAGGGAAGTAAGTGCAGGTACTGGAAAATAGTAGAGGCCTGCAGATATTTCTTTGCATCTTCTTCTGCCTGCCCAGAGTCAGTGCTGCCAGTCTTGTATTATGATTTGTTGACGTGGATTGTCCTAAGCAAGTTCTTTTTATACAAATTTAAACAAACTTATTTCGAGACATATGTAAAATGCATCTATTTCAGCGGTGGGTTGCTCCCGGTTCGGCCCGGTTCGGCGAACCGGTAGTGGTGGCGGCAGGCTCCACCCATCGACTCAGGACGCTTCTGCGCATGCGCAGAAGCGTCACGCTTGCGAGCGCGCACGCAAACCAGTAGTAACGGGATTTAGAACCCACTACTGATCTATTTGTAATAATTCTTAAGAGTTTTAATTTATAAGCAGAAGTATATGGGAACCAGCAAGTTATTTGGTAAATCTAACTTTCTCTAAGCTGAGAATCACATTCTTTAAAGATAGATTTAATATTCTTCCATCTGCACTTCTTCAAGGAGGTATAATAAAGCGCTTGTAGTTGAGTACATTTATCCTTGTAAGGTTAGCCTTCAAGAAGGTTGAACTCATCTCTCATGTACTATTGCATTTTATAAAGACATTAGGTCAATCTTCATTGTGCCACTAATAGATAGGTTTTCTGGGAAGCCAAATATATTTTACATGAATCATCTCCTCTGGGATTTAAAACCATTAATTATATGTAAATAGCTAAATTTTGGGTTGCTGTGATTAAAATAAGATATAATGGATTAAATTCTTAATTACTTGGTTGTAAATATTACTTTTGGTTTGATGCACCTTAACTAATAAATTGTTAATATATATATACATGGTAAGAGGAGTGAATGTTGTATTATATGATTTATTTTGCTAGTCCTTAGTATATTATTGTATTTATTTGTTTTTGTTCTTTTAAATTTTGCTAGTCGTTGACTGAATAAATATTGATTGCATTATAATTTATGGTGAATAATAATGCAACATTGAATGGCATACATAAAAGGTATATACGATTATATTATCTCCCCTGCCACAAATTATGTGTACTTCCCACATGGACAATAGGTTAGGAATTATAGCATTATCTTATTGGCATAATTATTAAATAATTATGGCATTATCTTTCATTGACTAAATTATACTTCATGAATCATACAGAAGGTAATTGGCAGGCACAGAAGAAAAATCTAAATAGTGGGACCAAGCAGCAGCAAAAACAAAATACAAGTGTGGCCTATAACAATAATTAATAGCAGTCATAGGTACTAACACAATGGAGTTAATCCCAGCTTTACTGGTGTACTTCCTCTCTTGAGGTTTTTAAGAGATTGGACAGCCACTTCTCAAGGATGTTCTAATTGGTTTTCCTGCACACTGAAAAGGGTTGGACTACATGATCTCTAAGGTACCTTCCAAACCCATAATTCTACGATTCTGAAACCAGTTGCACTGTGAATCCCAGCACTTTAATTATATTGCCTAGAGTAAATAGGTGTGGGAGTAGGTGAGTGGCACTGCACTTGTAGACAATTCAATAATTAATTGAATTAGTTGAGATAGGTAGCTACACCAATCACATAAGTTGAGATAGGTAGCCACTCAAATAAAAAAAGATTTTTGTGGCTATCTATCTTAGAGCACAACTCTGGATGGCTCACAACAACAATAAAACTACAAAACCCCAGTGTCTTTATTTTGCTCAAACACCAAATATGTTTGCACATACTTGCCCTGTATGTATGTCTTTGTGAAACGAACAACATTTACTCTTCACGTTTGAAGCCTCTTCTCATACCTCTGTTTATGGCTGGCTATGCAACAAGTAATTTTTGTCACCAAAAATTTTTCCAGTGGGCTTCTGTACGCTGCATGCCAGAAATACAAAATCCTTTGGAAACAAATTAAAAACAAGTGTCATGTGTACTTTACTCTGAAGTGAAGACTGTAAAATTAAACAGAGTTCTGTTGGCGGGATACCATCCTGGGCATCGAATGGGGAGATAACACAAGACTCTTGTGTTGTTCCCTTGGAAAAATACCACAGGAAGGAAGACAAGGAGAGCTTAGTTTCTGCAGCTGAGCTATAATGTACCCAAAGGAGCAAGATTAGAGGCCTAGAGTTAATTATGAAAAACAGTGTTTTCATAGGAATGCACTTTCAGACACCCAAATTACCATGTATATTTAACCAAGGCAAATACCTGTGTTGCGAGAGGGACTGAAGGACATAAGGGCTGTTGTATAGAATCAAGCCAACAATCCTTTGGAGCAGGCAACCATTTCCCACTGAAAGTAGCAGGAACATGGGAAGAATCTGGGAGAGGCAGGCAGGGATGGGTCCCATGCCGCTTGCTGGGAACGTTGAAGCAACTGTGATGGGGGCAATCATTCTCTCTGAAGACACTTTTGTCTTCCCTCCTTTCTTTTCTGCTCCCATCAAGCAGGCTCACAGAGAAATGCTAGATTCCTTTGTCTGGTGGTCTGAATTGCAAAACTTGCAAAATTCAGCAAAACCTTTAGGTTAAAAGCTGGTGGCTTTCCCTGTTTTGAGGTATCATTTGAAGCAGGGGCCACAGGTGTTTGTCCCCAGTCCTGCAACTCTGGGAACTACCAAAAAATAGATGTTGATAGAAAGATATCACAGAGCTGGCTAGAAGAATGTCTTTTCTTTCATTTTTGTATGGTTTGAATTTTTATTTATTGTCACATAGCTGAATATCTAAAAGCATTCTGGGTATCACATGCTACGGAGGGACAAGCCAAGAGCTACGTAACACATCAGTGCTTCTTTTGCAGTTTTAAGATTCAATCACATTAATAAAAATGTCCAGAATAATCAACACTGAAACATTAAGTTATGTTAACACCACTTCTTAAGTGGAACTCTGGTTACACAATTATGTTTGAATTTCCTTCTGGACATAAGGCCAAAATGTATAGACTGTTCCTCATCATTAATTCCCATTGCCTGTATTCCTTTACATTATGGTTTTCCACCCTAAAATGCAATGATACGAACTCTACATGTCTGTCTGACAAATAAAGTAGACATATTACTATTCATTTATCATATGCTCCACATTTTCCCCAGTTAAGAATTCGACACTTCTGGCACAAATCCAACATGAACTAGCAGGATCAATTATTTTCAGTTAATGTGAATTTGCTCTGGGCACGTGAAATGCATGCATGCAATTTGTTTTAACCTGTTAGAAATCCATAGGGCACATTACACACCCTATCTCATATTTCCTAGACACTTTTGACAAAAGAACACCCTCCTTTTCCAAAGCAAAAATATTCTCCCACCCTGCTGCCTGCCTGCCTGCCTATCATCTATCTATCTATCTATCTATCTATCTATCTATCTATCTATCTATCTATCTATCTATCTATCTATCTATCTATCTATCTATCTATCTATCATCATCTATCTATCTACCTACCTACCCATCCATCCATCCATCCATCCATCCATCCATCCATCCATCCATCCATCCATCCATCCTATCATCTAATCATCTATCTATCTATCTATCTATCTATCTATCTATCTATCTATCTATCTATCTATCTATCTATCTATCTATCTATCTATCTATCTATCTATCTATCTATCATCTATCTATCTATCTATCTATCTATCTATCTATCTATCTATCTATCTATCTATCTATCTATCTATCTATCTATCTATCTAATTTATATGGCCACCCATGTTATTTGTGCTCCCAGGTTTGGCTTATGGTCACTCATTCACACACTCACAGTCCTTGTCAACAGCTGGAAAATAGTTAGGATGCTCATCAATACTTACCTCCATCTCAACTAGGTTGGCACTTGGGCTTAGCCAGAGAGATGGAAGTGGAGGCTGCCAAGTCTGGATCCAAAGACAACTCAAAGAGGAAGAATGTTCCATAAGGCAGAGAAGGCCCACCTCCTAAGATCTGCCAAGTGTAAATCCCTAGCAGACGTGACCCGCAGCATGTCTTCCAGAGGTGGTATTCAGCCGGTTCTGACCGGTTCGGGAGAACCAGTAGCAGCCATTTTGACCAGTTCGGAGAACCGGCAAATACCACCTCTGGTTGGCCCCGTCCTCCCGTCCCCACCGTTCCCTGTCCTATATTCCCTTTTTTTTAGCTCAGCTGATTCGCGCGGCAGAGCGGATTGCCGCGCCTCAGCTGAGCTAAACAGCAGCTCTGCTCACCAGCGCTGACACCAAGGCCGGTCTTTGAGTGCTGCCACATTTTCAAGCCGCGTGTCTGAGCCAAGCACATGTGCGGAAGTTTGTGCGTGTGCGTGCTCACACTTTTGGTGCTGCTGAGCGAACCGGTAGGTAAATTATGTGAATCCCACCCCTGATGCCTTCTCTGCCAGATCAAATGGACTGGACTTGAGCAGCCATGATTGCTAACGAGTTTAGTAAAGGTGATGGAATTGGCGGAGATGGCAAAGCTGACTGTTTTAATTGAAGAAAATTTATCTAATTTTGTTTCTCCTTGGAAACCGCTTCTGGATTTTTTGCTCGAAACTGAAGAAAATGAAACTTTGATTTTGGATTTTGATGATTAGGATGATTTTCTTGTAATAGAAAGAGCTTGAAATGTTGAGAAATGTAAAGTAAAAGGTTGATGTTGTAATTCATACACACACACACACACAGATTTTGTAATACATACACACACACACACACACACACACACACACATCGTCTCACTGAAAAAAGTTGGAAGTCATTACTCTCTTTTTCTTTGTTTTCTAACTTTTGTTTCTTTTTGCATTTTTATCATGATAAATTTTAATAAGTTTCTTTTAAAAATGATTGCTAACCAATTTGATGAAATTTAAAAGGAAAAAAATGGTTTCAGAGCCATTAAATTTAAAATCCTGAGGGGATAAGTTGGTTCTCTATATTGATTTTGAAACCGTTTCAACAACAAAAATTCAAAGACTACATATTTTTATTTCACGAATGAAGGCAAATATTTTTATTCATTGAAGTATTATTAAATCTAGCAAATCAAATTATTTATGTAAACATTAATACAAGTCAGTGTAGCCTTCAGGATTATTTATTGTTTTGGCCAAAAACTCACAGAATTACAGCATCAGATTTTTCTTGGTAGGTAGGATAGCAGCTTTAGCTGCACCACATTAACTGGTGTTGAAAAATGTGTTTATCCTCAAGAGAGTTTCAGGCAGTAACTGAAAAATGCTGTGCAGATGATCTCGTTCTCTTTTCACATCCAAAGTAGACAGATGAAAAGTTGTCATCCTTCAGTTGGCCAAAAATATTGCTGCCAGAGAGTGACTTAACTGCACATTATAGCATATTGTCTACACTCTTCTGACACTTGAACATGTGTTCATTTTTTATTAAAAAAACAACAACCTTAATCCGCTGATGCATGGAAGAAGTTTCAAACACTTGGCTTAGCTAATAATGAAGCCCCAGGAGCCACCTCTCAGGCAGCAAGTGAACAAAGAAAGTTCAAAGGAAACCTGGGATATGAAAAAGATGGATCACCAAGAGGCCAGTTTACATGCAGAAGGAGAGGCCAATATTGCAAGTACCTTTTCTAATAACACTGACCAGGGAGTCCACAGCGTGTGTGTGTTTAAGATGGTGGGTGGGAGCTTGCCACAAACAAAATGAGTAGGCCTTCAGTCTGTTATCTACTATTCTTCTACTATTGTTTTTGGGATTTCCATTTTTACTCTCTTCCACTTCTGCATCTCTGATTTTTTGTTTCCTTCTGGAAGTTAATCTCTTTTGATCCACTAATCCGTGTTCAATGATATTTGAGTCTGGATAAATGTTCAAACATTCGCTTTAAGTAGTCCTACTCTTTGTTGGTTCTGATTTATAATAAGCAAGCCCTAATGATGCAATTTTCCCAACACAGTATTTTTGCCTTGTCTGCATTTGTTGTTCTTCCAGTGATGCTATAGGGCTAGGCCCTGGTTGCTCAGACATTGCTCCTGAGTCCCATTGCCCATTTGTTGACAAATGCCCAGGAACTCTAACATCTAATACGGTCATTGTTGATCTGGGTGATACCCGCTCGTATTTTCCCCCCTCACCATATTAAATGGGTTGATGAGTACGGTTAGTCTGGCTCCTCTGCTAAGACTAGTCTGGCATGGTTGACCCTTCTGGTAGAATACACTACTGCTTCCAAGCTCTCAACTTCATCAGAGCATCACAAGCACTGTCAGATATTTGGGGTTGGATTTGGCATTTTTTATCCACCTATCAAGTCCTTCCCAAGACCCTGAGATAGGCAGATATTGTTGTTTGATCGTATTAAAAGTATTGTCATAAGATGTAAGCTGTTCCAAGCCAAGCTGCCGTTTGTCATTGAACAATGGTGATTTTGTCAATGTTACTGGTGTTCAAATGGTGCTCCAAGAGGAGGAAAAACAATATGAAACTTTGACTTTGGATTTTGCTGATTATATAGATTTGCTGCTACAGAAATGGCTAGTATATATTATACTATGTAAAAGCAAAAAGTTAAGGCTGTATATTACTGCCTTATTCTACTGTGCTAAAAAGTGTTGGACGACAATGCTTTTCTCCCTTTTCTTCCTTTTCCCTTTCCCCTTTTCCTCCCTTACTTTCCCATTCTTTTAATTTTTCTTTGTATTTTGTATTTTGATAAACTAATAAAAAAAAATCAAAATGGTACAGTGATACTCCAGATGTTGGGGGATTGTACCCAAGATGCCTATTACTATTAGTACTATCTTCTTTTGATATTTGAGACAAAATAGTAAGGATTCCTGCCCTCCAAGCATCTTGAATATCTACTTGATGCTGCCTAGAATTCTAACAGAGTGCCAGCCTATGGAAGACTGATTTGGTTGCCATGATATAAAAAAGATGCTGAGACTCTAGAAAGACTGCAGAGAAGAGCAAGAAAGATGATTAGGGGACTGAAGGCTAAAGCATATAAAGAGCAGTTGCAGGAATTGGGTATGTCTAGTTTAATGAAAAGAAGGACTAGGGGTGACATGATAGCAGTGTTCCAATATCTAAGGAGCTGCCACAAAGAGGGAGTCAAGCTATTCTCCAAAGCACCTGAAGGTAGGACAAGAAACAATGGATGGAAACTAATCAAGGAGTAAATCAATCAGAACTAAGGAGGAATTTCCTGACAGTTAGAATCAGTGGAACGACTTGCCTCCAGACGTTGTGGGTGCTCCAACACTGGAGGCTTTTAAGGAGAAATTGCACAACCATGTGACTGAAATGGTATAAGGTTTCCTGCTTGAGCAGGGGGTTGGACTAGAAGACCTCTAAGGTCCCTTCCAACTCTGTTATTCTGTTCTGTTTCTCAAACAATTGAGAAATCTATTGCATATTAGCAGGGATCTTGGTCTAGTTTCTGCTAGCATCTTCTCTAAAGTTTATGGCATGGAGGACCTCCCAGATAAAGTCTTCATGTGAAATAAAAATCTGAACTAACAACACAAACAAACAAACAAACAAACAGAAGGTATAAATGTCACTTGTAAGAGTACTGTATAGAAACAGCATGACCTAACTGAATTGTGTTTCTTCAGTAACTATCACTATGTGTGTATTAATCACTAGATGGCAGCACGAAACACAAAACTTTGATCGCTTATGCAATTTCCTATTATCCAAAGCAGTAAACGAAAGACAAAACTATATTAAGAGGTCCAGAAAAAAATTAACAAAGCAAAATTTGCTCTTTTGTCATCTATCAAAGTGATTGTTGCACTTTTGCAGCAAAAGTATCAATATCACATTTCTAGTGATGCTTATTTATGGAAGAGGTAATAAAAAATAAAGCACATACCATATATTGAAATATTCCCCTATTATTTACCCCAATGACCAGCAAAAAATGTGTGTGTGGGGGGAAGGGGGTTTGCCACAAATGTTGATTCTATTGCCACTGAACTAAAGTATTCTTGTAAATAAGAACTAGGCTGGTACTATACCTGATCTGTGATGATCCTGTTGCCATAACAATGAACACTAGATGCAGAGATTCCTGGATTTCATTTACAGTGAGGTACTTGGTATGGAAAGCATTCCTCTGTATTTTTGTAGCTGTTATTGTTCATTTGCACTTTGAGTTATTTTGCTTTTCAACAATCTCTCTGCAGTCAAGGCTTCAGTCCATCCAATTGATATGCAGCACAACTACTAAATAAACTAAATAGTATATGATGGGCTCCCAGGAAAAAAGCAAACTCAGAGACTAGATGATATTACACAGGATATGCAGCCTTAACTACAGCTCTTAATATTACATAGAAGTAATTTTCCTGAAGTGAAAAGGAAAAATAATAATGACAGTACAACATGTTGTGGTCACGTGACGTATTGCAACTTCCCCCCCCCTTCGCTAAACTGGGGGTGGGCATGGCCAGTGCGTGACGCATCCGGCCCGCGGGCCGCGAGTTTGACACCCCTGTTCTAAGAGATGCTACTGTATGCTAGTAATGGCTCTTAGTGCTACATACTGTACATGAATTTCCTACATAGTTGGCCTGGATCCAGGCATTAGGGTTTACTGTTTTGGATAACCACAGAGGGTCTTGCCAATCTAGTTCCTCACCATGAAGATCAAAAACAGTACGTGGTAATTCAGGCTGCTTGTATTAGTTCTATCACAGATTTGCAGGGTTATGACACTTACTGTCATAAGCTTGTAACTCAGATAGACAACCAGTCCTTGCAGGCAAGCAGGGGTAACAGTAGAGCTGGACAACTATCAGCACTGCCTGAGGCTCTATAGGATGTAAAGACCTCTTTTTCTTAGTGCGGTGCCCTTACTTCTTGTCCTCATTTAAAAAGCTGTCACAGACCTTTCACAAAGAACTCTTGTCGTTCCGTGTCAGTGACATAATACTTGGTAACGAAGTGCGCTCTTTTTAAAAATATCCCCTGAGCTTCATTTCTGTCATAATCTCAATGCCTCATTTTATCCTCCTATCATCAGAACATCTGATACCAAGCTATTCTTTCAGCGGAGGTATTATTTGCTGGTTTACATGTACAAATGAGCAGCCAAGTCTATTTTTTGTCCCATCAGTTTTGCATCAATTAATTCATAAGATTGTTTCAGCATGAAATTGCGGTTTTGGAAAATAGCATTAATAAAACATTTTAAAATGAGTACAAGTTTTTGCAAACTACCCCTTTGGCATACATTTAATCCTAAAATATGACTTTTTATATTTATTTTAGCCTGAAACTCCCATTTGGAGGATGCATGTTGGTACTATAAAATTTGAAGAAGCATAAATACAGATAACTGGATCCCAGTTTGTCCAGAAAAGTTTAACAAAATATATCAAGTCTCTTTGGAGTTTTGACTTACAATGATTCATTACAGAGAGATGTCTCCAAAGTTTTCATAGTAGCAAAAGGAAACTTGTTTCCTTTTGAGAAGCTTTTTTTAACGTCCCAGTTTGGCTTCAGATTTTCTGATGGACTTGCATCCAAATACTAACCAGATCCAACTATGCTCATCTTTTCAAGATCAGTAAGTTGGCTTGATGCTATCACTTTAAACAAGCAGAGCAAACAACATTTGCAGGGATTCTTACCAGCCTTATCAATTTACTGGGGGGGAAAAAACCTGGTTACCATCATACCAGCTAGATAACTAATAATGAGCTAATTTTCAGATGTGCCTGTATACCTCTAATATAGGCAAATGGGCTTGCTAAATTTTCTATTCACATCATGACATGTGACTTTCCATAAATGATCATCTTTATGTTTTGAAATGTTTCACTTAATTTCTATAAATCAATGAGTTCTTAGATCAGTGGTTCTCAACCTTCCTAATGCCGTGACCCCCGCCCCGCCCCCTCCCTGCGCGCGATGAGGTGACAAAGGGGGCGTGGCGGGCTAGCGCGCACTTAGGTGACCCCTGTGAAAGGGTCATTCGACCCCCAAAGGGGTTGCGACCCACAGGTTGAGAACCACTGTCTTAGATGAATATAAGAGCAGGCCCATCTTCATTTTTCTTCTGAATTGACCCCCAAAAAGTAAGACTTATACTAACCTACTTTGCAAGAATTTTAAAATTTTCTAGATAAATGCAGTAGTGAATGGGAAAATCCCATTTTAAAAGGTTAGCTAGATTGCTAGTTAAACCTGAACCAGTCAGTCCAGGAATGGGCAATCTACATCCAGAAAAATCAAGCAGCAAGCAGTCAATCAGGAACAAGAATAGTCTCCCTTTGGGTGGGCATTTAAAAAGAGCAAGGGACAGCTCCCAATGTATAGAAATTGGATTGGGGAGCAGTTATTAACCCTGAAAGTTTAGGAGTGAAAATTAGATGAGGAATAGGACTTATTCTTTACTTTAAAGATTGTAATCATCAATTTCAACAATTTCATCAGGCCTGGTTCTTTTTGTGTATGGTGTGTGTGCCTTCAAGTCAGTGTTGACTCCTGGCAGCTGCCTGGACAGGTCTCTGAAGTTTTCTTGGCAAGATGTTGAAAGAGGTTTGCCCTTGCATCCTTCCTAGGACTGAGACAGAGTAACTGGCTAAAATCACCCAGTTGGCTTTGTGCCCAAGGCAGGACTAGAACTCATGGTCTCCTGGTTTCTAGCCTACTGCCTTAATCGCTACCCCCATAACATCTTTCTTCTTTTGTTTCTTCAATTGCTTCTTGTTCTTTAGTTGTACATAATAAAAGACTTGAATTTTTACAGTGAACAAGAGAAAGAAAACTATTTACTAGCACATGCTTGTCTCCACTTGATTAAACCACCCCAAATGAAGGGACTTTACTTCCTCCTCAGTACACTATGGAGACGATCTTTTGGGATAAAAATAAATAGGTTTCCAGGGCTGTCTGATTTTGGACAAGGGTACAATAAGAGTTTAGGAGGAAAAGTTAGAGACCCCTCTAAGGTCATGCATGTATAACGGTTGCAAATGCATGTTTCAAGTACTTTGAATGTTGTGGTCATGCTATGTAAAGATGACGTTTTCTTTCAATATTCAATACGTTCTATTGAAAACACATACTTATTCTGTTCTACTTCCGCACAACACTTTCAAGTGAGATTTTGTATACAGGTAGTTCTTGACTTACGAGTGATTGTTTAGTTATCATTTGAAGTTATGACAGTCTCCGCCCCCCAAAAGCTGCTTATAATGTGGTTCCAAAGTTCCAATAGCTCCATAAACCTCTAGGGTTACATGAATGCATTTCAGGTGTACAGCAACTGGCTCACCTTTGCAGCCGGTTGCAGTGCTCCTCAATCACATGACTGCAATCTATGACTTTTTTGTTGTTTTTGGCCTTTTTGACTAGTTTCCAGTAGAAAATACCTGTAGGAATACATGGATTTGCTTAACAATGATGGCACCTGCTTAGCGATCACTGCAAAAATGTCATAAATTGAGTCTGGTCACATTGTTGCCATGACTTATGACAAAAATTCTTGGCTCCATTATGGTTGTAAGTTGAGGCTTACCTGTATTTTGCAGAGAATATTACAGGGGAATATTACATATCTGGAAAGGCTGCAAGTGTACAAAACACGAGGGTGTAACCATGTCATCAGGCAAATATAGCACAATGATATCTAAATGGAACTTATTAAATATGAAACTGAATAGCTGAGAAACTATTCTGAAAGAAACACACAATTATATATGCTTACAGGAGGGAGGGAAATATACATTATTGACTTTATTGTTTTATGCCAGTGAGGATAAGGATGGCTTTATTTTAAGAATAACTGCCAGTTGTCAGGACAGCTGCAGCTTTAAAATACAGTCAACTGCCTTAAAATGCAATATTATGAACTCTACATGTTTGCTTGACAAATAGAATAGCAATAGGGATTTTTCAGCATAACCAAGGAAGTTGAATGAGATGTTACCATTTTTAAATAAAATTACAGTGAAGGTTTTTTAGAAAGCACTTGCATCCTACACAGACTTCCTGTGGTTTGGTATGTACCTTAGAAACAACTTTGTCAAACATAAACAATCATTTCCCACTACTTTTTAGTACTATACAATAGTACTTAAAAAAAATAGGCACCAACTTTTCCCAGCATACAAAGATGCTTTTTTAGAGGAACTGTAGAATGAACAAAGATGGCTCTGAAATATTATTTTAAAAGTGTTAACCATTATGACTATTTTTAATGCATGCTCTTCTGTATAAGTTGCTATCCTCGAGTTTTTGCTGAATTTTACTAAAATGTCAACACCAACAAGCCTTCTTTTGTATTCCATATCCAAGAGCTCAAAGTAAGTAAAATGGGTCACAAGTTGAACCAAAATATGCTGGCTGAGCTACTGCATGACTGTAACTTCAAACTGTTACTTCAAACAGAAGAGTTAGGTTGCAGAAAAAGAACTTTAATAAAGTACTGAGATAAACATAATAGGAAACATTAAGAGGAACTGAGAATTTGGCTTGAGTTTTAAGGGCCAATCTCAGCCCAATATCTAAAGCTGTACTTATAATAAATAGAAGGCAACTTTATATTCTGTCAGACCTTTGTATCCATTTACCTATTAAAAGTAGAGTGTAATGGTATACTGGGAACCGAAAGTCCTAGGTTCAGAGGGAACTCACTTGGAAATTTTGAGATGATCATTAATTCATATTCCAGTAACCTCATGTTTGCTTGTTATGAAGATGTGACGAAGGGGAACACTCCCATTTGCCGCTTTAAGCTTTTAAAGGAAAGGGGATATGAATGTAGTAATAAAAAAATGAAAAACACTTGTCTACTAAGTGGTGATCCAGATTCCGTGCTTCAGGGCTTTCGTGTTGTCTGCTACCTTAGTTGGCCAAAATATGGTACAGCGAGTTAATTATATTGCTTCAAATAACCCAGCTATTAGCAATGAACAAGGAGCTAACTTTTTTCTCTCCTTAAAATCATTTATTTATTATCTTCTGGTTCCACCTGGATTCTCCTTCAGCATTTCTTTATCAGCTCCAAACATGAAAAGCCGTAAAGCAGTTTAGTTCTTTTCTTAAAATACAGTTAACGACTTATCAAAAGAAACAGTTACCGTATGTAAAACACATAAACAACAAACACACTTAGGAATAGAAAAATAATATTAAAATTAAACGTTTGAAAAAGAATTTTAAATGCACAATATGCTTCTACAAATCACACCTTCTTGTACTCTCCACAAATTTGCTAGATATGGTCTCACACTCTTCTTTACAGTGATTGGAATACTGTGCCTGCAGGGCACATTTTAAATCTGTGATGACATTCCTTTGAATTTTTGCATAATCTCGCCAGCCCTTTTACTGGGACTTGCATATTTTGCAATCACAGCTTTTCTATCCTGCGAGAGGAAGATTTGTGATATGATGAGGTGCATTATCATCGCCCCACAAAAATTCCAACAAATGTTTTCCCTGTTTTGCCTGATTAGTTGTTCTAAGTAATATCTTGTTATTGTTATTATGTTCCACAATTGAAGCAATGGGAAGCTGTTTCATGCAAACAGGGGCGTCATTTAGAAATATTGGGAGAAACTGTAGGATACAAGGGCACTGAAAGGGATGTTCTCCAAGTTAAATTTGAGACTATCTTGAAGGCCTCTTATCAAATGTTTTAACCTCCAATAGCCTCAATTTATGAGCATTCCAGATATATGGGCATATTTTTACAATTATCCCAAGAGGCTGCCTATGTTATTAGGCAGGCTCATTTGTCCACAAAGGAAAAAGATGGAACTATTCCATTTCTTTCTAGATCTGTTTAAAAAGCTAAAGCAAATTAGAGCAGATAGTTCTAATGTATTTTCATTTTTCCTTTACAATAGTGAGGATAAGAAACTTCCTTCCATCCAAAAATTAGTACACTTAAACTCTGCTGATTTTAAAAAAAAGGAAACATCACATAAATCAAATGGTTTTTTTTTAAATGCTTGAATCATGGCTTTCCTAAATATAAGTTGGGATTTTCAGGAAACCAGATCTAACATTCCATAGAGTATGGAATGCTTACATAGTGACCTGGCCAAGCATATTCCATGTAACCAGGATGAGTAACCCATGTCCATAGAAACAAAACTGGCCTTTGATTTTAATTTCATGGAGCTCTAAGTCTAAGTTCAAAACTCTTTTATACGTGAACAGTTTGAAAAGAACACTGTAACGTTTCCATCAGCAGCATGTTTCATGAGGAGAAAGAAAAGAGGGAAACAAGGGGAAAAAAGAATGAGTCATCAGTTATGATCCTACCGATAGCTTCTTTTTTCCAAAGATTTGCATTCTCAAGAACATTATTCTTGAACCCTTCGACAAAAAAAAAAAGTCTCCCCAGTTCTGCAGTGTAGTAATACTTCATTAGAATTTTCATTTGAGGAAGAAGTAGAGTCAGACACCTCATGGTGCAAAGGAGGAATGGAACATTCTGGAGTTTTCCAGAACTTTCCATCTTGAGAACAGAATGTTTGATATATTTCTGCTCTGCTTTCCTGTATATAGGAATATGCTTTTGTGGATTTTGGTGGAAAGAGAGATGAAAACGTACTTAAAAATAGGGCACAATGATTATACAACCCAGAGAGATCCACTTGTTCTAGGACCAAACTGTTTACCACAATTTCAGCTTTGCCTGAGCATTTTAAAGATTATGGAGCGTCTTTATTCTCATCCCCATACCAAGAAGCACTCTAGGTTTTGATATAGAAAATGTAACCAGTGATACTGGAATCAAAGAGGCTAAAATCTGGCCTTCGTATCATAACCAAGTCTCCGGACCCCAGTCTGTAAAACAGGAATTTCAGTTTTTTGGAGTGCAGTCTTTTAGCAGCTTCCCTAAGAAATTGCTCCCTTCTCCACCAGGCATCTACACCCCCATTTGAGTGTAGCAAATGTGTTTGTCTAAGAAAAAAAGGCAAAGGCCTGGCCCCTTTAAAGCCTTCCACCTCTCATGGAATGACAGAGCACAGGAAAAGTGAGTTCTTCTTGCAGGAATAAAACGTCCCTTGACATAGTTTTGACGTTGCTTATTTGGAGCTTTCCATGGTGCTGAAACTGTTAGACTGTCTTATCTCATATTGCCCCTTCATATTATCAAGACAGAACAGGACCATGATACATCATTATGAGTATTGCATGTCATCCTTCTTATTGCCTACTACATAAGTATGTCTGTGGCTTGAAGTATTTATCTTCAGGTAACACTGAAAATATTGAAAGTTGAATATACTGGAGGGACACCAAATTGGGGAAAGCTGTCATAGAGTTTCACGTTCTGAGGCAGATGAGCAATGGTAGGAATTTGTCTCTGTTAGATAAAATAATTTACATATCGAGGACAGTACTGTTTACTTTCTATGGTGATGACTCTTTCAGGCATTAGTTTTTCTTATTAACTGATACCTGACACTTTTCATAAGAGATGCTAGGGACTGAACCTGAGACCTTTGCAGGAAAAGCTGTATCACTTAGGTATAATATTAGTAAAATCTGTATGCTCAGTTTTTTTAAAAAACAACAACAACAAACAAAAATAATGCAAAAGCTGAAGATAGAGGCTTCTCTGGACTTTCCTCCATCTAAATCACCATCCACCGTAACTACGAAATCTCATTTTGGTGTGGGTAAAACGTAAAAGTAATTATGCAGAATCATTATCCTCACAAGCAGCAGGACCAATAGCCACTGTATGGAAATGCTAAGTAAAATCTCCCTCAAGCTGGGCTTAGCTTCTTGTGACTATTTCAGGTGAATATATGAACAGTCCATTTTGTTTTCATGTCAGTAATACGGTAATATTTCATATTTTCTCTTTTATTTCTCAGTTTAGTCTACCACCTTTGGGGTTTTTTATGGTCTGTCTTTTAGGTATTAAACCCAATTCTGCTTAAATAACTCAAAGTTATCCAAGTGTTACATTTAGGAAAATAGGCACAATTTATATGAAGACAAAAATATGGGTAGTCCTCAACTTATGACCACAATTGAACCCAAAATTTCCATTGGTAAGCAAGGCAGTTGTTAAGTGAGTTTTGCCCCATTTTATGAGGGCAAACAACTTTTTCACTTAACAGTTGTTAAGTGAATCACATGGTCATTAGCACTTAGACTTAGACTTATATACCGCTTTACAGTGCTTTACAGCCCTCTCTAAGCATTTCACAGAGTCAGCATAATGCCCCCAACAATCTGGGTCCTCATTTTACCCACCTCGGAAGGATGGAAGGCTGAGTCAACCTTGAGCCGGTGAGATTTGAACAAGCTAGCAGTCAGCTGAAGTAGCCTGCAGTACTGCACTCTAACCACTGCGCCACCTCGGCTCTTTAACTGAATTAACTGAATCTAGTTTTCCCCATTGACTTTGCTTATCGGAAACCAGCTGGAAAGGTTACAAATGGTGATCACATGACCCCAGGATACTGCAACTGTCATAAATACATGCCAGTTGCCAAGCATTTGAATTTTGATCACAGGATCATGGGGATGCTGCAGCAGTTGTAAGTGTGAAAATTGGTCGTAAGTCACTTTTTCAGTGCCGTTGTAACTTCAAATGGTTACTAAATGAATAGTTAACTCAAGGACTACCAGTATGGAAAGAAAGCGCTACTATATCACTACAGCATTTTTGAATCTGCCAGTGGTTGCATTTAAGCTGAAAAAGAGAAGTCCAATGTTATGAATTTCCAAGTCATAACCATACTGATTCTCAGAGATAAAGAATATACTTAATTCCAACACTGCAATTAATGGAATGATAATTCAGGATGTTATTTTACCTATCTACAATGGACTTCCAACTTCAATCTTCTGTTTGTATCCTACCAATTGAGAATATAGTCAGAATTCAGTTTACAATCTATACATCACTGTCTTAAATGACTCTTATAATCCACTGCTGTCTTGAGATGGCTACATGTCAGAGTCCATCATCTCTTGAAGCATGAGAGCCAGATGCTGAAAAAACAAAATCTTCTTAGAAAGGGTAAATACATATAGAGGTTGACTTGTTGCATACAAAGTGGCTTTCGAGCCAAAGCCAACATGGAATGAGTGAAATGCAAGAACTCCATATACTGTATAAATTGACCTTAAGTTTAAGGATAGGGTTTTTCTCCCTTTGCCTTCTTACCAGCTTGCTTAAGAGCTAACTGACAGCCTTTGACTTCTTGAAACAAGATTGCATTGTATAACTCACTGCCCTTAATCACTCAAACTTCCCTAGCTTATATAAGGTACCCCAGAAACTTGTCATGTTTTAGAGATACAAATATGATAGTGCTTCAATACGAGATTGATATATTTAAAATCCTCCTCCATGAAACCTTTTGGTCAAGTTAAGAGGTCAACCATGTTTTAGATTTAAGCTCAGAAGAGTTCAATGTATTTGAAGAGTTCAATGGAATCCATTGAACTTAGGCAAATAAGTATAGGAGTCTAACACCACTATAGATTGATATTGTATGCTTAATAAAAATGTTTAATTCTCTCTTTAATAAATAAACAAATGGGGATGTGCAAAATTAACCCCAGATATTCTGTGTGCTTCCAGACCACTCCAAACTTGTTCTGGATCCCATTATGGAGGCTGGTGTTCAGAGGTTTCCAGGAGTATATCCTCTGAACCAAAAGAAGTTCAAGGTGCTTGGAACATAACATTCCCAAACAGGCATGGTTTTAAGATAAGCTCATCCCAGGGACATCTCAAATTACTTCTTGTTTAGAGGACTTACTTCCAAAAATGCCCACATTGTCCTTCTCGAGAATAGCCAGGCACAAGGGAAATGAAATATTTCAGAGTTTTTTGGAACAGACTCTTCCCAGATTGACTAATTTTGCTCATTCATACTGTATATCAAATATTCAAAAGCACTTTTATATACCTATAAAAAGGAAAGTAGTAAACAATTTAAAAAATCCAGTTTTTGTCAAATAAAAATAAAAATTAACGATCGCTCAATTGTCATTAAAGGTAAGCAAAGCTACAATTGACATGGTCCTCTTTCACATTTAGAATTGCAAATTCCTCGGAAGACTCAAATTGTTCCGTAGGAAGTCCAAGACACCATAGGTAAACATTGTGGAAATGATATATTTGTACACTGATCCCTCCAATGTGAGACACACATCTTAGATTCAGTTTAAGTCATGTCTGTTGCTGCCTTGGGAATGGGAATGTGCTTATTGGACCCACTCTCTCAATCATGTGAGTGTATTGAGGTTTCTGAAATCTGCAGTAATCATATTGGCATCATGTAGAATTTTAAATCTGTAATCTGAGAAACCTAAAGAAATAACAGAGGCATTCCTGAAGGATTGTGAGGATTGAAGAAATGCCTTCTGCATGAAAGTATTTCCAAACTAATAAGAAAACAGAACTTTGATGTATGTATGTAAACTTGCAAGATTCCTTTTTCTCACCATGTACATGTATACATCCGAACTATACTGTGTTGTTTCTCTATCATATAATATATGTGGGTATGTGGATATATGCATAATATTTATTTGTTTGTTTGTTTGTTTGTTTGTCATATTTATGTAGTATATATTGGAGGTGGTGACCCTTGGAGAGCTGTATACAATGAAATTTCATTTTAATTTATGCTGATTAGGGTACATTTAATGTGACAATAAAGTTATTCTAAGTCTAAATATGTGTATATCGAGGTTTTTCACTTCCCAAAGTAAAGGTAGAAAAGATAGAAACACTTTCTCATACAAAGAGTTGAAATTTAGTAAGTACAAATATGCATAATGAATCCCATTATGAGAATATGAGGAGACTGGCATCTGGTCTTAAATGCTGGGAGTAACCTAGGTTCTGGGCTCACAAGAGATTCTAATGCATTGTATTTAATTTATCTATGAAATTTGCTACTACCTCACTAATTGCTTATAAAAAGATACATCTGGAGACTAGATGTATATATAACATCTGTCGAGGTAAATAAATAGAAATCCCATACATACATACATACATACATACATACATACATACATACATACATACATACCCGTGTTTCCCCTATAATAAGACATATATATATATGAAAGAAATATAAGACAACAATGATGGCGATGATATATTGATGGCAATAATAGCTATGATTCAAGACAAATAAGAGCTAATGTTGTCTCTAATAGATCTTGTTCTATGTTCTTTATCCTTTCAAATATCCCAGACCCAGATGTACTGATATAACATGACCTTGGATTATACTAACTGGCATCTAGAAAATGTTGCTACAAGTCCTGGGAATTTATACCTGAAGACTTAGGAATGAACTGTATCATAGTATAACTTCCTTTCTCTCAAGTTAAATAGCAAGTGACTGGTCTGTTGCCAAAGGCACTAAATTTTGATGCTGATATAAAAACTAAGCTATGCTCTAATAGCATCTGTGATAGACGACTAAAGGCCAATTCACAAGGCCATTTTGCTGCTTTTTTGCGATCAGTATGCCTAAGAAGATAGTGTGAATTTTCTGTAAGTGGCAAGAGAATTGATGGGCAAGTTATATTTGGCCTTCAAACATCATTCCTTGAAACGCAAGCGACTGGCGATATAACACAGTGTTCCACAGCTGTCAAAACTGAGCTTTAACATAATCTCATGAAATAAAAAAAGGAGATAAAAGCCCTTCAGTCTTTTCTAGAGTTCAAGGTTGATGGCATCTGCCTTAAAGGCAAAATAATAACAGCTAAGATGAATTAATTAGATTCATTTGTTCTCATAGCCTCCATATGATTATTTTTAATAGAATAATTTAACAACCTTCCAATTGTTGCTAGTTGAAAGACAGTGGTAATTGTGGTTTAGCAATATTTGGACCAATCCCACAAGGTGTTTTTTTCCTGACATTCCACAATTCTACAGTAGAATATAAGCCTAATAGCCCAGTGCAAAATAAGTCAAACATAAACGCATACATGCACAAACCTCTATCTATGTGATCCTGTACAATTCCCCTTAATACATTTTTGTCATATCACCCTTCCATGCAGCACTTGTATTGCTTATCAGTGCCACACCTTCCTCCATGATGATCTTCATGATCAGGCTATTCCAATTTATTCACCCAACATTTAAAATAATCATATTTATATACCAAAGTTATATAAAAATTAACCTGTCTCCCACCATTTTATTCTGAGCTTAAAACAAAGCAGGCCTACTCTGAACAGTCAAGACTGATGTGTTTCAAGTATGGGATACTTGAAATGCAGGACTTGGGACATTCTGCTCATCTGATGTCATGATGGCGTCGTGGACCCGCCTTGGTCGGTGCCGGTCCGTGGGCGCCGCCATTTTTTTCCGGGAATTTTTGGTGGCTTTTTAACGTTTTGGGCCGTTTGTGCTCTGCTGCTGCTTTGGAAAGGGCCCTTCCACCCGCCCCCCGGTTAAGACTTTCCTTTATTCTTCGCCCGAAGCACAGCTGATCAGCTCCTCAGCTGTGTTTCGGGCAGATTATAGTGACCGAGCATACACGGACACAGAATTGCACCAGGGGAGTGCGCGTGCGCGTAACCCTAAGCCACGCCCACAGAGTGGTAGCGGAAATTTTCAGAACCCACCCCTGATTAGACATGTAGATAATTACCACCCCACTGCCCAGAATCTTGGCTGACAAAGTTTCATGAAATAGAATGAATAGCATCTATCTTTTCCTCCAATCTTCATTGATAGCATAGCTAAAAGCCATCATTCCTCCCTTAGATTACTCTTCTTGAAATGGCTTCCCCACCCCCTGCCTCCAAATGCCTCTCCTTCTCCCAGTCCTATTAAAGAATAGATAGTAATTCCACCATTTCAAATATCTGTAAAATATATTGACAATATATTTTATAGATAGGCAAATAGGTTGACCTGAAATAGAACCTTCCCCTAATTCCAATGTCCCACTCATTTCTATCACTTTTTAAAAATAATAAGGCAACAAAATTTGTGAAACTGAAACCCCCCTAAAGCAATAACAATTCTATTGAATTCAGTCAAATGTGTACCATATAAATGTTCTGTGAATCCAAATTCCAGAATTCTCCAGGAAGCAGATTAAAAATCATGCAGAATTCTGAGATGCTAGAGCAGGTGTGTCAAACTCAATTTTATTGAGGGCCGCATCAGGGCTGTGGTTGACTGTGGGGCGCCGGGTGAGTGTGGCTGACTTGGTGGGCGTGGCCAGCTTGATGCCACTCACTGGGCATGGTCGACTGGATGGGCATGGCTGACTGGGTGGGCGTGTCCAGCTTGACACCACTCCCCAAACTGCTGGCATGTTTCCTCTTCACACTGGGTAGACTGGGTAGACTGGGCTGAAGCCATGCTGGCCCGATATTTCCTCTTCGCACTGGGTAGACTGGGCCGAAGCCACGCTGGCCCGATGTTTCCTCTTCGCATTGAGTAGATTGGGCCAAAGCCTCATTGGGTAGACTGGGCTGAAGCGATGTGGGCTGGCCCCTTATATTTTCCAGGACAGCCCCACAGGCCGGATCCGACCACATCGCGAGTCGCATCCGGCTCGTGGGCCTTGAGTTTGACACCCTTGTGCTGGAGGATGATAGCAAATTGGGGAAAACTGCATTTGCCTAGTATGTTCTACATGAAAGCAATTTATCTGAAGGAAGTATCAATAAGAGGTCTCCTATATTTGTCTGTGTCTGTCCAAAGATTGGTTGAAGTCCACAAGTCTTAAATTTGCCAAGTTTGGAGACCCCTGATCTAGACTTTACCTAATATTTTAGCATTCAGAAAATTTAGAAATTACAAAGTAGCCTACCCTACTGTAATCCTACTGTAACTCTTCTAGGCCTGTCCAGGCTTGTAAACTGGTGTAACTACACAGAAACTCTTCTGTTAAAGTCAAGATGAGAACTCCTTTGTTTCTCCCTCACAAAGGCAGGCCTTTGCTGAACATTATATCAATGCAAAGATCTATGCTTTTTTTTATGATTTTTTTAAAAAATTATCCGTAATATTAGAAGCAGGCACATCAACATTGGTGCCATAATGTCATTCCTGTAACCTGTAACCCTGTGTAGGTGAACACAGGAATACTAATAATATCTCCATCCCCAGTTTTATAAAAGTAATTGTCATTCAAGCTCACTCTTACTCAAAGATCTTGCCAGAGACTCCAGAGAATTGGAGAATTACGTGTATGCTGGGGCATGCGGGCCCTCTGGAGAACAGTCATAGCTCAGCAATAGAATACACTCAGTCAAGCAAAGATGCCAGAGTCAGACTACTACTGACTGTTTGACCCTGGACAGCTATTTTCAGTCAGTTGATAAGATGTCAGTTAGAAGTAGGCAGTCTACGATCCACTTGTAACTTCCAAGGATCTCTCCTCATATGTGATTCAAAAGCACCATTTCTTTTCTGAGGTAGTTTTTTTCTGGGAGAATGTTTTTTGGCAAGTAGGATTTAAAAATTGAAAATATATTATTATCTATACTTTTCTTGTTTCCCCCCCTTATTTTATTCATTTTTCCCCAACCCAGCCCACTGTTTTTGAATATGACCTTGACACAACACTCAATGGCAGATGAAAAGATCTCACACTCCCACCCTCTATGTTTGCCCCTACCCTTGCTATAGGTCTGACTCAACCAATATAAGCAATTTCTAGAAATGTTTCCATCTATCCCACACCAGGACATAATTTCAAAAGGCTTTTAAACAGGGATTCTTAAAGAGGCAAAAATGAAAGTAGGAGATTTATTAGAGACAGTTGGAATATATACTATTCCTCTCTCATTCTGCTGCCAGTGTCTTACAATGACTTATGTAAGGGTCCTGACTAGAGGAATATTTGGAGACAAATCAAAGTAATAGATTAAACATTCTGAGTACTGAAATAAATCCAAGGTAGAAAGGAACTAGTCCAAAACTTAATTTTTTTTTCATACTGTGCTGTCTCATACTTTTGCGCCATATTTTTCTTTGGAGGGAGCAAAATGGCAAGCTGAGGAAGGTCTTACTTTCTATGTTCTATGAAGCCAACTGCTTGAAAGGACCACACATATTCTGGCATTCCTGAGCCTTCAAATGATAACGTCCCTCCAGCAACAGAGAGGTTTACTACAAAAACTTAACAGTGCTGTGACAAGGTTAAGCTCTTGCTACCTGATCGAGGAGCATTCAGTCTACCAGGGAGGGTTTGCTGGGGACACTGCTTTATATATTTATATAAACAATTTGGTTTCAGAAAAAAATTATCCTGTAATCTACAACTTCTACACTGCAAAAACATATGGACTACAAAACTCAATCAGGGCAAAGCAATAGACGCAATTTACATAGACTTCTGTAAAGCCTTCGATTCAGTGGTACACGACAAACTACTTCTAAAACTAAAATCCTATGGCATCTCTGGACCCCTACATAATTGGATAGCTGCATTCCTGTCAAACAGACAACAAGTGGTCAAAATAGGGAGCGCTCTATCAAATCCTGCACCTGTTAACAGCGGTGTCCCCCAAGGCAGCGTTCTAGGACCAACACTCTTTATACTTTACATAAATCACCTTTGTGTTCATATTATAAGCAACTGCGTTCTCTTCGCCGATGATGTAAAACTATTTAACACCACCGACAATGCTGCTACCCTTCAAAAAGACCTAGACTTTGTGTCAGAATGGTCAAACAATTGGCAACTTCAAATCACAACCAAATGCTCTGTCTTACACATTGGCAAAAAGAATCAGAACACAAAATACAAGCTGAGTGGACACGACCTTGTAGACGACCCTCACTATGTCAAGGACCTTGGAGTACTCATAACTAATGATCTAAGTGCCAAAGCCCACAGCAACAACATTGCCAAAAAGGCACTAAGAGTTGTTAATCTAATCTTGCGTAGCTTCTTCTCTGGTAAT
>QLTV01003284.1:1189307-1199443 GCA_003457575.1 Thermophis baileyi | reverse complement strand
CAATACTGAATATATTCACTAATGGTGTTACCTAGTTTGGTAATGAAACATCTGCAAGAAGACTACCATGCTCAGACAGCACCAAGGATATGAGCCACAGTGGCGCAGTGGTTAGAGTGCAGTACTGCAGGCTACTTTTGCTGCCTGCCGGCTGCCTGCAATTTGGCAGTTCAAATCTCACCAGGCTCAAGGTTGACTCAGCCTTCCATCCTTCCGAGGTGGGTAAAATGAGGATCTAAATCAGTAATGGCAACCCTTTTTTTGCTTGCGTGCCCACACCCATAATGCAATGCCCTCCCCCCACGTATGTGCGCACAACCCCCAGCACTGCCCCCCCGCGCATGCGCGCAGGACTCACTGAAGCCTCTGGAGCCTGTGGATGGCGAAAAACGGATTCCAGCTGATTTTCGGCCTTCCAGAGGGCAGGGGGGAGATCGTTTTCACCTTCTCCAGGCTTCAGGAAAGCCTCCGGAGCCTGTGGATGGTGAAAAACGGACCCAACAGACCAACCAGAAGTTCAGAAACGAACTTCCGGTTGGGCTGTTGGGCCGTTTTTCACCCTCCCCAGGCTTCAGGAAAGCCTCCGGAGCCTGTGGATGGTGAAAAATGGACCCAACAGACCAACCAGAAGTTCAGAAATGAATTTACGGTTGGGCTGTTGGGCCGTTTTTCACCCTCCCCAGGCTTCAGGAAAGCCTCCTGAAGCCTGGGGAGGGTGAAAAACGGCCCAACCGGAAGTTCGTTTCCGAACTTCCGGTTGGGCCGTTGGGTCCATTTTTCACCATCCACAGGCTCTGGAGGCTTTCCTGAAGCCTGGGGAAGGCGAAAACAACCTCCCCCCGCCGTCCGGAAGGCCGAAAATCAGCTGGCCAGTGCAAGGCCTCGCGTGCCCTCAAATATGGCTCCACGTGCCACCTGTGGCAAACGTGCCATAGGTTCGCCATCACTGTCATAGAACTTTATTTCTTTTCATTTTTTCTTTGACCCACCTCATAAAATTCTTTAAAACTTTAACATGTCTCTTTTGTAAATCCAATATGGGAAAATTATCCAGGTCATTCTTTTAATTTATTATTAACGCATTAGCAGGTTTCATTTCTATATCCAGTGTAGAACTTTTCGTCATATAATTCTTGTAGCTTATCATTCTTAAATAAATCTCAGTCTAATTGAGTAAAATGTATTCCTCTTCCATACCATCTTTCAAACACAGTCTATGATGGCAGACACTCTTAAAATTAATTTCTGGGTCCATTGTCCACAAATATATTTCAATATATCCAATGTTTGTTCTATTCTCTATTACTAATTCAAAGTTGAGTGTTCCTCTCCTTGAATTGTAATCTTCCATCTGTTTTCTTCTAGTGTCCAATGTTCAAATTGCCATCTTATCATGTTTTTTTAAAAAAGAATTTAAAACAACAACCTCTTCCTGTGGGAAGGATTCTTATAATTAATTTCAGATCTTGTTTCAAATCCATCTGAACTCTTAGTCTGTTTGTAATTTTCCAAATCAATGTTCTAATCACCCTTTTGTTGTTTATTCCAAAAAAAGATTTTTTTAAGTCTTTAAAACTCGTATTTAAAACCCAGTGCTGTAAAATGTATCATATCAAGACTTCTTAATAACTGAAAAGTAGTTTAATAAGAAATTTCCCAAAGTGATTAGAAAAGGAAGCACACGAACCTTGTATCCATAAGGGAGTTAACCACAGTTTGGGAAAAGATGCCATTCCTTTGTTTCCTAGAGCTCTAAACCCACCTCAGACTACTATCTTGTGGTCTCTTCACAAGGAACAGCTGTCTGGAACACTTGTGGCAATATAAAATCCTTTCCTTGTCCATAAAGTAATCCTGAAGAGCTAATCCACTCAATCACCATAGTTGTCAGTTCTGCTATTTCTTCCCCAGAAGTCAAAGATTTTCCGCAACAGTTTAGAAGTAAAATTACTTTTAACACTAAGATCTCTGGCTTGAGCCTTCTCACAATGTGCCACTGATAGGTAAACTACTGTAATTCCCATAATTCTCAATTGGGATTAATTATTGATACTGTAATCAAATACATATAGAGAGTGTCAGACAGTGAAAAGCTGCCCTAATATTTTCAGATAACAAAGAAGATATAATCTCTTCCCTATATTACCATGGGGAAAATACCTTCTCATCTCTAGTCTTAAGATACATTCCTCCTTGAAAAAAAGATTCCTCCTGTAAATTTGTATAAAATCTTCCAAAGCATGCCTAGGTCAGGGCAATAAGATTGATTCACAAGTCAATATGTATCAGTCTGCAGATGTTGTGGTATGTAGACTGGAGTCACAGGAGGGAAGGGCTCCTTCTCAGAGGGCAAAGAGATAGCAGAGCTTGGAATGTCTAGTAGGCAGGAAGAGGGCAAAGACAGACCTTCCCTAGCAGAGTATATCTATAGTTGTGCAGATAATTGTTTTAGTCTGGCAAGATGCTGTCTGTAGGTGAACAACAATAAAGCAACTAACTCCCACATGTTGTTTTTGGTTCTTTGGGCTGACATCAGCCTATGAATAAAGCAGGGAACTTAACAATTTGAATTGGGCCAACCAAAGAAGTAGGTGAGGCCAGAGGCATCAGTTGTGGAGGTGTAAAGGTCACAAATGACCAAAGCAATATTGGGCTGTAAGTTCTGCCTCTTTTGTACGTGCACCGTGACATCACCTTAACAGATAAAAAAAAAGGCAGAGTTTATGGCACAACACTAGTTTCATCATTTTGACTAACTTGTCATACTCTGTGGATGCTTCTGGGTGGGGCCAGGAGAACAAGGCCTAAATTGTATTTAAGTTAATGTTAAATTAAAATTGAACACATGCAATATGTGGCCCTGATGCAAAGGCTGTTTGCCACTGATTAATGCAACCCTGGATACTTTTCTTGGCTCTGCAATCACAGATTCTTGCAATACTTTATTGCAGTACATCAGCCAATGTGATACAGTTGTGGCAAGGATAGCGAGATGAACTACAATTCCTATATTCTCTTAGCTGCGGTAGCGCAGTGGTTAGAGTGCAGTACTGCAGGCTACTTCTGCTGCCTGCCGGCTGCCTGCAATTTGGCAGTCCGAATCTCACCAGCCTCAAGGTTGACTCAGCCTTACATCCTTCTGAGGTGGTAAAATGAGGATCCAAATTGTTGGGGGCAATATGCTGACTCCAGGGATGGGTTCTAACTTACCTCGCTGCCGGTTCGCTTCCTCCCACGCTGCGCGGGCGCTCACATGCGCAGTGCTGAAAATCCAGCTTCTGCACATGCGCAGAAGCAAAAAACAAGATGGCGCCGCCTATGGTGCCGTTGAGAGAGCCGGTTTGGGGGCGTGTCCAGCCGGCCATCGCTGCCGGTTCGGCAAGTGCGGGGAAATTCCTGCTATCGGTTCTAAAGAACCGGTCCAAACCAGCAGGAACCCACCTCTGGCTGACTCTGTAACCACTTAGAGAGGGCTGTAAAAGCATTGAGAAGTGGCATGTAAGTCTAAGTGCTATTGCTATTGCTATTATCAATGACATCACTGATAGTAATTCATGAGAATTTTAGAGAAAACCTCAAATATTTGGAGAAAGCCAGACTGCCTCTCATGAATGTTAAGATAGAACAGGGGAAATACAGTTACAGGAAGTCTGTGATTTTTCTGGACCACAGGAATTCTCGTGACATGAGACTATAGCTTTCTTTTTTTGTACATTGATCTGTTTTCAATTATTTCTTTATTTACCAAGTAAACAGTCTGCGTACCATATCTCAGCTCTCTTCTGGTGCTGAAATGGTGATTTACAAAGATAAAATATAAAGGCAGATTTTAATAAATAGAAATGGTAAAGTATTAAAATATTTTAATGTAATTATAAAGTAGATAAGTAATGTCATGACAAAATTTACAAAATAATACTCTGCAGTCACTTCTTTAAAGAGAATGATTGACAACCTGTTCAAATACATTCAGATAAAGATCTATGCTGAAATAGGTCTTGCAATTTCTCAAATGTTTTTGAATCTTGGCCCCTGTATAAGAAGCTTCTGGTTTTCTACTTTATTCAATTCATTTCTGCCCTGCTCTTGATGTTGTTCTTCATCTTTAATGTGTTTTATTAGTGTGGTATATCAATGATTGCTTGACCTCTGTAGATGCCATGTGCTAAATAAATAAATAAGTAATAATTAAAAACTATGGGGAAAAGCCCAGGATTCTATTACTATTATCATTTTGCCAGCACTCTGAAGCCTCCTTGACTGCCCCACACTTGGCATTCCTTGCTGATGTATTTCCCAGGGATTTAATAGAAGTGTGGGAAGTCAGGAAGACTGAAGATTGCTGGAAAGATGATTGGAGAAAGACAGGACAGGACCCCCTTGGACCATCTCATGATTAAATAGTCTGTGCCAAATGACCGCACACTGCTTAAAAATAACTGCTCAGAATGAAGCACCTTCATTCAAATAACGCAAGACTAAGTAGAAAGAACTGCAGGAGAATTTCTCTGCATGGCATGAATTCATAGCTTGGCAGAATGAAAAGGTGTCTTGCTGCCTACCTGAAACACAAAAGAGTTCATTAAATGAGCAGAGGCCTCTAAGATAACCCACTGCTGTTTCTTGACCTTCACTGATAGCAGAATGCATGGACAAAAGCAACTAATGGGCACATTTACAAGAGAAGGGAGCCCCCCAAATAGACCTTTGAAAATATACATCCGATGGCACCCAGAGAATCAGGATTGGATGTAGCTTTCTATTGAACAATTAGAAGCCCCAAGCTTGAAGTTTAATTAGGTTTTCAGATATTTTTGAATAAGCAGCCATCCCAGTTCAGCACTGACAATGGAAAGAGTTAGGAGAGAGAAAGGATCCAAAAAGTACATGGAACTCTATGTACAAAATTTGAAAATATACAACTGTTCAGCTTCTCTAACTCATTGGAATATAGCTTTCACTACTTTTTAAATAAGCAGAACTGTCTAGCTTAATTGTTTTTTTTATTTCTTTGTATCCTGCCTTTATTATTTTTGCAAATAACTCAAGGCGGTGAACATATCCAATACTCCTTCCTCCTTCTATTTTCCCCACAACAACTTGTGAGGTGGGTTGGGCTAAGACAGAGTGATTGGCCCAAAGTCACCCAGCTGGCTTTCAGGGCTAAGACAGGAGTAGAACTCAAGGTCTCCCACTAGCCTTATGCCTTAACCACTACTAGCAGCTTTAAATATAACAGTGATGGATTCTCCACCACACGTATATATACAAGCAAACATACACACAAATTACAGAATATCCACCCTGCATTAGTTGATCATATAAACACAAGCAGCAAATAATAAGGTTTTTAAGCAATATGTGTAAGAACAAAAATAGCTTAAAATCCACTCGCTGAAATTATTTTAGCCCATTATGCTGGGTTCAGACTATAAAGGTCTATATCCAAGTTAGGACAAATATATTTCAGCTTCTAAATGTTCTATATGCCTTTAAATTCTGTGTGGATATCTACCCCTAGTACCCATATGATATAGGTCTATCTACGAGTAAGCAAAGAGATTTTCCTTTATCAACAGAGTGAAGGATATGTACAAGGTACATTATGAAGATGTTCTCTTCAGGAGGGAAGGTGGAACATTGAAACACCTAAGGACTGTTGGTGAAAATATAAAGAACATCCTTTATTGAACAACTGCTTCTTGCTTGGCTCTTGCATGCACTTTAAAGACCAATGCTGACAAGGGCATATGACAGGGCAAAGTAAATATAATGCAACACTGTCAAGTGTCTGGACCATTCCAATGTCCTCTTCTCAGAGATCAGTTAAAGCTTCAGCACAATTACCAGCTTGTGAGACAGGAAGATCCCTTTCAATATACCAGCTTACCAGGTTCCTCCTACTGCATAAGGATTGCCAAAAGCCCTAAACCTGACCATATAGCAGTATGCCCATGTTAACAAGCATATCTTAAATTTCATTTTCAGATACAGTCTCCCTATCTCATTTAACCAAATCTTTGTAATGCACACCAAGTTGGCATGCCCATTAAATTTAATTTTTTTTTTTGTTTAATTGACCTGGCACTCAGAAATAAGATTATCTCACCCCAGCTATCATGCAAACTATTGGAATATTAAGGGATGGCTAAATTAAAACTGACTGCCTTCTCTAACCCTCTCTCAAAGCCATATTTCCTTTTGGCTTATTTGAATAAAAATTATGGCAGAGTCTACCATCTTTCCACCAAGATACTTTAATACTTCCTTCACTCACAGGTTCTCCCATCAATTTCTCTACTTCCCCAGTACCTTCTGATCTTGTTCTGACCTAGGACTTCTATAATACTATTAAGGGGGGGGGGACCAAAGACATGCCCACATCTTCAGAAATTCTTCAAGGAATTTCTAAAAAGGCTGACTCTTACCATTATTAACTAATGTTTTAATACCCTGTTTCCCTGAAAATAAGACATATCCAGAAAATAAGCCCTAGCATGCTTATTTAGGTAGGTAGCTGCCACATTCAACATGAAAAGATTGCTATTTCCTTACACAAAGGGCATACAGTACCAGAGTCTATTTCTAGTACCATGATTAACTGTAGAGAGTCTTTCTACCAAAAAGGTATTTCATACACAAAGTTCTTTTCTTTCCCATCTTCACTGACCCAAACGTATATCAAAGCCAAGCTACTATAATGCTATTACAAAAGAAATATATCAAGATGCAATTCTGGATTCCTTCTATTGTATTTCTAAGTTTTAAAACATCTAAATTTTTTTTTCTTGAAAATGGGAAAACTGGAATTTGAAATCGATTGAGAGAAAATCTACTTTTTTTAAAGAACAAAGGTACTGTATATTTGTAAGATCTATATATGGATAATGAGTGATCTATTCCATTAAAGCAACAGAAATAGCAAGATGAAAAAGCTCAGATGAAACAATACTGGATACATATATGTCTGTATGTATAGACATTTGGAGCACAGCAGGGGTGGGTTCTAACTTACCTTGCCACCGGTTCACTTCCTCCCGCACCGCGTGGCTGTGCACGCATTGCACGCCACATGGCTGTGCTGTGTGGGCACGCATGTGCTTTGCGTGCACAGCTGCGCATGCGCAGTGCTGAAAACTCGGCTTCTGCGCATGCACAGAAGCAAAAACAAGCAAAAAATTCCTAAATAAATAAATAAATAAATAAATACATTCAAAAAAAAAAGATGGCGGCATCCACAGACCGGCACCGACAGAACCGGCTCCGTGATGTCACTACCGGTTTACTACCGGTTCTATAGAACCGGTGCAAACCGGGAGGAACCCACCTCTGGAGCACAGCAAGTAAAAAAGGTACTTCCAGGACAAGTCATTCTATTCAATGCTATAATATTTATGACACGATTTGTACCAAGAAAGTCTAATACCCTACATATTGCAGGTGATTCGTGTCCCTCCAGATGTGGTTGAGCTACAACTCAGGCTCTATTCCTGTTGGCCATGCCATCCAGGGCAGCTGGAAAATATAGTTCAGCAACATTTGAAGAACCACAGATTGTACCAGCAATCTTACTTTGATGTCTGAAAGCCTGCCAACAAATCTATTGTTGTCTTTCAGTTACTGCTTAACTACAAGAGAGAAGATTTATGAACACTGCAACGAAGCAGATAAATTATATATCTCAGAAATAAAAAGGGGAAGGCAGCCGTTGAAGCACAAGTTTTTCTTCTGATGTAAACCCATTCCAAATTTTTAGATTATGTTTTATGATTATTTATTAGTGGATACGAATTGAAGCTACCGCAAAGGGATAAAGCAAAAGCATTTTAAAGGCTGCAGGATGAAGTCAGATTTTCTCCCGAGAACATAGAGCAATACATAAGACCAAAAAAGGATATTCAGTCACAAGGTTTTTAACTCAATTCCACTGATACTTAGTGTAAAATGTAATCATGAAGATTGCTTTACATAATATTGTGAGTGAAATCAGTTAAGGCAGTAGGCTACATTTGCTTAAAGAGCTATCCCAGTTTTATAAGCTCCTTCCCACTGGATGAAACTGGGTTTTCTACAAATATTGTAGTTCATTCATGCATGCATTCATTCATTCATTCACTGCATTTACATCCCACCATAATCCAAACTTTCAGTGAATTCTTTGAGATACAATATGGGCGCTGTGAGTGTACCTACCCTCCCAACTCCCCACACCCTACAGTTTCAAATGCTCAATCATATTTCAATCTAATTGTGACATGGTTGAAGGCAGAGGTGGGTTCCTACCGGTTCTAACTGGTTCTTTAGAACCATTAGTAGGTCGGCGATGACATCACGGAGCCGGTTCCGTCGGTGTCTCCGTGGGCGCCGCCATCTTGGATTTTGCTTCTGCGCATGCAGGATGACTTTAAAGTTTGATTCTATCTAGATTTTCACCTTGTATTCAATCATCGTCTGCTTCGATTATGGTTTATTGAATAAGACACAAAAAATTGGATTCCTATTTTGTAGTAGGACACAAAAGTCAAAATGCTATTGCAGATAACCCTCAAAGGCAGTGGTTCTCAACCTTCCTAATGCCGCGACCCCCGCCCCGCCCCGCCACCGTGACCCCTGCCCCTACCCCTCCCCGCACGTGATGAGGTGACAAAGGGGGCATGGTGGGCTAGCGCGCGCTTAGGCGACCCCTGTGAAAGGGTCATTCGACCCCCAAAGGGGTTGCGACCCACAGGTTGAGAACCGCTGCTCTAAGGTCTGGGTTCCTGATTTAGGGCACATTCTGCCCTCAGGTGGCAATCTTCACACCATGCTTAAGATTCTGTTAATTGAAAAATAAAGTAGTGGGATGCATGCAGACTGCAATATAAAGGGTTGCCTTCAACTGTAACTGGCATTTCCAATGCAGCCTCTGAACTCTACATTTATTCCAAACAAATTCTTTAAAAATAGAATCGCGGATGGCTAGAATCCTGTGCTTTGCTTGCATTCTTTGTTGGTGAACCATCCAGAGTCATATAGTTGAGATGGGCAGCTGTACAAATGGGAATAAACAAACAAACAAACAAACAAACAAACAAACAAAAACAAACAAAAACCCAACCAACCAACCAAATAAATAAATAAATAAATGTTTACTCTGGAAAAACAGCTCATGATATGTTCTTAGCATAATGCAAATGAGCCATTATTCCCCAAAGCTTGAAGCACCCTTTCTAAACCAAAAACTGAACAAGTCGCATAGTTCATAAGGTATGAATTGCCTTTCTATATAATGCTACTTCAAAGCTGCTGCATAGAAACTAGTGGAGAATTGAATCTGAATCTTCAGGAGAGAATGCTGAGGATATAAAGGAATTTCTAAAGGGAAGGGAATGCTCTTTCCCTGCTTCCACCAATCCCAGCCGGGATAACATTGTGTTATCACATGACAGAGCAGGAGATAATTTCATTAATGAAAACACCACTGGTAAATTTGTCCCTTCCCATTTTTTCCTAATGCAAAATGAGACAATGTCACGGAAAAGGTATCCACCAAGTTAATGAAAGAAATGCATTCTGGATCTATCCATCCTCCACAGTGTGAAAAGAAACAGTTAATTCTATTAGCACCAGACATTATAAATGATTACATTTTATTGCAGTGACATTAACTACTATTTTATTTCCCTTCCGGTGGGAATATTCACACATCTCACCTCCTTGTAATATTAGCAGGAAACTTTAGAAGATTAAATACTTAAAATAGACCTGTAACCTACTAATCAGGTTAGTTAATTAGCGTCACAAAAATCTTAGTAACCTGTGGTTTTTTTTTTATTAAATGCCAAAAATCAAAGCATCACTTATCTAGGGAGGTGGCTATCCACTTAGGGTAAAGGCAGACCTGCTTCAATTAATCTGTTAATTATCATTTACTCATGGCGATAAGTAAGTTCCATCCACTGACTGGTCTAGCTACAGCATAAGTAGTAATCCTAAATGCTAAAGAACTGGAAACCGTGGGTTTGTTTTTGCAAAATGAACCCCCATTTACCAAAACTCTTTACCCAGCCCCTTTCAACAACTCTCTTTATTAGACTATCCAGACAATTTTCTAGGTTTCATATTCAACTAGGCAATGTTTCTCGCCCCCCTCCGGA
>QLTV01003284.1:1176560-1189160 GCA_003457575.1 Thermophis baileyi | reverse complement strand
AAGAAGGGATTGGAAAGCCATTTGTCTGAAATGATATGTCTCCTGCCTGAACGGGGTTGGACTAGAAGACCTCCAAGGTCCCTTCCAGATCTATTCTGATTGATTGAAGAATGAGGAACTATCAAGTAGGCCGATCCTTCAAATCCTCTCTGGGGAAGGAGAGGCCAAGATATTGCCCCAAAGCAGTCTGAATAGTAACTCCTCACAAGCGGATCATAGAACAGCAGTCACCCTGTGGAATTGAATGCCAGGAGTTGAGGGAGATGATACAGGCACAGCGGAGCCTTTACAAAGAACCCTAACCCAGTTGAACTCACTTTCTATTCATTTTTGGAAATAATAGGATAACAGAGTTGGAAGGACACTTGGAGGTCTTCTAGTCCAACCCCTTGCTCACATAGGAGCAGATTAGATTAGATTAGATTAGATTAGATTAGATTAGATTATCTATTTAATTATCTCATGGATATTTGAGATGTTCACAATGCTGAGTTTAATTTGACACCAGGTGAGTTTTGCTTTCTTCCTTTGATACTCAATTTTAAATAGATACTTAACAGTTTAAAAGCAATATATAATTGGCAAAAAGAAAAAGAAAAAATATTTTGATATAAGAAAGTTATAAATGGACTAGGAGACTAGAGGAATTTGGAACTTTTGTGCTTTTGGTCTAAGATTTGAAAAACAAGTACGGTATATAATTAAATAATATCTCTGTGGGGAATGGCTGAAATGGAATTAAATCCATATTGGGAACTGAGATTCTTTTTTGTTGCAGATGGACACTAGAGGGGACCAAAGGACCGGACAGAAAAAAAAATGAAGTGCATCTATCAATGTTTAATGGACAACCCTGGTATAACTTTTGAGTTAATTAAAAGAATTATTTGAAAAAATGGACTGTGATATTAATAACTAAAGCATACATAAAGTATACAGGTTCCAATGGTTGAACTTTTAGAAGACGTTAAGGGAGATGTTTAAGAAAGCATCTTATACCTCACACAGATATAACTTGTAAGTACAGAATATAATAAAACTAAAAAGATTACTAAAATCCAGAAATGCAAAAGAGAAATCAAGAAAAGGACATGGACAAGGAGCAGTTGTGACGCCGCCCCCCCCCCCCCCAAAAAAAAAAAATCCATCCTCTTCACTGGATTTACAAAGTAGCTTGGGAAAGGATTTGAAAATTGATGAAAGATAAAATCTTACAACACTACTGGCATAAATTGAAGGCCAAGATTGTTAAGCACAAAAGGAAGAAGTATAAAGTTGGATTATTTGATCAGAGATAGATTATATATTTGATATTTATGGTAGCTTCTAAATGACTTTTTGCTAACCCAGGACTGAAAAGATGAAAAATAATTCTGGATTGAATATATATGTTAGATATGGGAGGAAGAGGCTTTTTGTTTGTAATTTTAAAACAGGATGAAAAATTAGCATTTTAGCTTCAGCTTAGCATGATTAAAATTGGTAGCCACTTCTGTCCATTTTTATTGGTCTTTTTAGTTTAATGTTTTTTAATTTTAATGTTTTTTTTTCTAGAGAGATAAACTAATAATTAAAAAATTCCCTTTTTTTTTTTTTTTTAAAAAAAAAACCCTAAAACAAAAATATAGAAATCTAACTGATACCCCTTTATTGCTATTTGCATGTTTCTTTCATTTGAGGAAATGAAATGATCCTTTATAATTAATACTTGGCCATCTTGATAACCTATGTTGATTACTTTTTATTGTCCTGTTATTAACAGTATTAATTTTCAATTTTAGTTATGGTTTTTAATTTAGTTCTCCAATGTTTATTTTGTACAAGGGGTCTCATGCATATATATGAATTATATTTCTGGATATAATTGCCACTTGCCTTGTTCAGATTTCTTACGTTATTTTTAGAAAAAAATATATCCACCTTGCAATGACCAGTTTCAAAAATGCAGCTCTTTGTTGTTGCTCCCATAATTTCAGTGAATAGAAATACAGTAAATCTGAGCTTTTTGTTTATAATGAATATACCCACAAGTATATTACTTGTGTATATTGGGCATATTATTTTTCACCAAGCATAAAGGGCAAACATTTTAATACTTTTGCAAAATTTATCAGAGCTGTCTGTAGATTATTTATAATAAGAAACTTATTAAAGTTTCCTTGAGAATGGTTACTGTTATCTTCTGAAACTGTTCTAAAATGGAAGATCTCCAGATGTTTAGACTTTAATTTAAATAACAAATAACATAAATAAGATCAAGGGGTTCATGAAGTTAAATACATTTGAAGGCCCTAGAGTAGAAAATGTTACTGTGCCTGGATGCACAAAATATGTGGCTGTCCAGATGTTTCTAAAGCATAACTCTCTTCAACCTTATCCATCATGTAGGTCACCAATATCTGGAGGACCACAAACTGTACAGGATGAATCCACAGGCAGTGGATCCTTGGGAGTTGGGCGGCATAGAAATACAATAAATAATAATAATAATAAGTAATATGAGGATCCAGCCTACAAAGAACATGTTATATCAGGGATACCTATTGATTTCTGGAACTTGTCTTAAAGTGGTTACCAAACTGTAATTCTTAATGTGAGAGAAGAAGAAAGTTAGGGCTAACTATACTGACCATATTTTATAAATCCGACAAACTAAGTTCTAGAACAGAATAGTTTGTACCATTGTAACACAATACAATCTAGACAGCATACTAAAAAGCAGAGACATCACCCTGCCAACAAAAGTGCGTATAGTCAAGGCTATGGTTTTCCCAGTTGCAATGTATGGCTTTGAAAGTTGGAACATAAGGAAGGCTGAGTGCCAAAGAATTGTGGCATTTGAACTATGGTGCTGGAGAAGACTTCTGCAAGTCTCTTGGACTGCAAGGTGATCAAACCGGTCAGTCCTAGAGGAGATCAACCCTGACTGCTCTTTAGAAGGCCAGATCCTGAAATGAAACTCAAATACTTTGGCCACCTAATGAGAAGGAAGGACTCACTGGAAAAGAACCTAATGCTGGGAAAGATTGAGGGCAAAAGAAGGGGACGGCAGAGAATGGACGTTGGTCTTACCTGAACGTCCTTTCTCAGTGTGCTGCGGGAGAATCCAAGTGTGGGTTGACTTCTATCTATTTGCCAAATCTATCTATTTGACTGAGTGTAGTTTTTTTCTTTGGCCACACCTCCTCTGCTCGGCTGAGCTCCAGTTTTTCGATGAAAGCGTAGCCATCCAGTGTAAGTGGTCCAGTGCTGCGGACCCCCGGAACAGGCAGCTAACAGGGTGGGTTTGGATTCTCCCTCAGCGCACTGAGAAAGGACGTTCAGGTAAGACCAATGTCCATTCTCCAGTGTGCTGCTTGGAGAATCCAAGCGTGGGACATATCCAAGCTTAAGGTTCTATTGGCGGGAGTCGGACTGGTCCCAGTTCCCCAGGGTGGAATGTACCTTCTGAAGCACTCTCCGTCTGACCGACGCCTCAGCCGAGGCATAACTGTCCAGTTTATAGTGGCAGATAAATGGCGATAGAGAAGACCAAGTAGCCGCCCTGCAAATGTCTACGACGGATGCCTGCATAGCCCATGCAGCTGTAGTTGCTGCACTTCTGGTAGAGTGAGCTAAAATCCGTCCTGGTAAAGGCCTGGCTTTAAGCTCATAGGCCTTAGCAATGCACGCCTTCAACCAACGGCCTATCGTGGAGGAGGACACCTTCCTGCCCATGGATGAAGGATGGAACGAAACGAACAGAGATTCTGTTTTCCTGAAGGGCGCTGTTCTTTTAATGTATCTGCGGAGGGCCCTCCTGATGTCCAAGGTGTGCCATCTTTCTTCCAATGGATGATTTGGTTTTGGACAGAAATCAGACAATATGATTTCCTGGGCCCGATGGAACCAGGAGTTCACCTTGGGCAGAAAGGAGGGATCCAATCGCAGAACAACTCTGTCCGAATGGAAGATGCAAAGATCCCCTCACACAGATAGAGTGGCCAACTCAGATATCCTCCTGGCCAAAGTAATGGCCACGAGGAAGGTGACCTTAAGGGTCAAGAACCGAAGACTGATGGTCGTCAATGGTTCAAATGGCGAAGACGTGAGTGCCTGTAGGACTAAGGTAAGGTCCCAGGTGGGATATCTATGTACAACAGGGGGCTTCAGGTTAGCGACTCCCTTGAGGAAACTGTGCACCCTTGGATGTTGAGTGAGGGGGCGCCAGTTCTCATAAGTTAGAACCGTGGATAAGGTTGCGACCTGTCTCTGGAGGGTGTTGGGAGCCAACCCCTTGTCCAGCCCCTCCTGTAGAAAGTCCAGTATCTCAGGTATTGATGACAAAAGCGATTCGATATGTCCCTTGGAGCACCATTGATAGGACGCCCTCCAGGTTGCATTATAAATTTGATTTGTTGAGGCATGCCTGGAAGCCTGAATAGTTCATTTCACCTTTCCAGAGAATTTGTCCTTCCTCAGGAGGTTCCTCTAAAGTGCCAGATGGTCAACTGGAGCCACTGAGGCTCCAGATGTAACATGACCCCCTGGCTGAGAGAAATCCTATTCTGGGGAATCCTCCAGGGTCGGGACACTGAGAGGTTGACCAGGTCCACGTACCAGGGGCATATGGGCCAATGAGGAGCGGTTAAAAGGACCTCTGCCCTCTCCGCCAACACCTTCCTGATCACCCTTGGAATGAGAGGAAGAGGAGGGAAGGCGTAGAGCAGCCCTTGAGGCCAAGGACTGTGGAGCGCATTGACCCTTTCTTCCCCCGTTGTTGCAAACCTGGAAAAAAACCTCGGCAACTGGGCGTTCGTCGGATGGGCAAACAAGTCCACTATCGGCTAGCCGAACCTCTCAGATAGCTGGTGGAAAAGATCCGGGTGCAGGCGCCACTCAGAGTGCTATATTGTCCTTCTGCTCAGCTAATCCGCTTGGACATTGATCTCCCCTGATATATGTTCTGCTCTGATGGAGAGCGTATGCTTCTCTGCCCAGAGCCCCAATTTCTGTGCCTCGCTCATGAGGGATCTGGAGCGAGTGCCCCCCTCGCGATTTATGTGGTCTTTGGTGGCCACATTGTCTGTTAAAATCAAGACATGGTGGCCTGCAACGGCGTTCCGGAAGTGGCTGAGAGCCAGGTAGACTTCCCGGAGCTCCAGCCAGTTGATATTGTTTGTTAGGTCCGCTGGAGACCATCGTCCCTGGGCCACCTGAGAAAGAAGGTGGGCGCCCCAGCCGAATAGGCTTGCATCTGATGTTATAGTTATGCGTTGGGGTTCCTTGAAAACGGATCCCTTCTTTATGGCTGCCGACGTCCACCAGTGGAGCGAGCGAAGGACCTTCAGTGGGACTCTTACTCTGGCCTTGGAGTTGCTGCTGCCAGCTCTCTGGTGTGGTAGCAGAAACCATTGAAGAGTCCTGGCATGCAGCCGTGCCCAAGGTACAATTGCGATGCAAGAGATCATTTTCCCAAGCAGCTGCGACAGGAGAGCCAGAGGGGCCATCTGTAGGGACGAGATCTGGCTCACTAGGCTCGTATGCTGTCCTGGCAGTCCTGGGACAGGTAGACCTCGCATACACTGGAGTCTATCACTGCGCTGAGATGAAGAAGGTGGGTGGTAGGGACTAGGTGGCTTTTCTCCATATTGACTGAGAAGCCGTGTCCCTGGAGGATCCTGATCATGGTGTTTAGATCCCTTGCAGCTTGAGGCAGAGAGGACGACTGAATTAAAATGTCATCCAAATAACACTGCACCCGTACTGGGAGTGATCTGATGTTTGCTGCCACTGCTGCTAACAGTTTTGTGAAGGTTCTGGGGGCTGATGACAGGCCGAATGGCATGGCCTGATATTGAAAATGGCGCCCTGCGTAAGAGAACTGCAGGAACCTTCGATGAGAGGGGCGGATGGGAACATGGAGGTAAGCCTTCTTGAGATCTACAGATGTTAATAGATCGCCTTCCCAGATGCAGCCCAAGATGGAAGTTAGGGACTGCATCTTGAAGCATCTGTGTTGAGCTTCTTGAGGTCCAAGATTCCTCTCCAGCCCCCCAAACTCTAGGAAGAGGATCGAATAAAACCCCAGGCCCTCCTGACCTGTGGGAACCGGCTCGATGGCCTGGATATCCAACAAATGTTGGATCTCGGTTTCCATTAGGTTTCTCTTTATGATATTTTTGGGGACTGGACAATGAATGAAGTGGTTGGGAGGACTGGAGAGGAATTCCAGCGTGAGGCCTAGCCTCACCGTCTGTAAGACCCAAGTGTCGGTAGTGGTTAGTTCCCATTGTCCTGCAAAGCATTGCAGCCAACTGCCAATGTGGGTGGCTTGGTAGTCACTTTCCTCAATGAAAGGACTTATTGCTGGCTCCTTGAAATGGCCGTTTAGCCGGAGGTTGCCGCCTGCCTCTATCCCGAAAAGACTGCCTGTCAGAAGGACGGTCGAAACCCTGAAGGTAGGATCGCTGGAACTGAGACACGTTGGAACTGGTTTCAGGTAAACGAAATGGCTGCCTTTGGGAGTAGGGGGAAAATCTATGGTCTGCCCGCCTGCGGATGGAGGGCATCACCTTCCTCTTGTCCTTACTCTCAATAAGGATAGGGTCTAGGGCCTCCCCAAAGAGATTAGAGCCCCTGTAGGGGGCGGACGCTAACCTCCACTTTGATTTCATATCAGCCTGCCAGTGGCATAGCCACAGAAGGCAGTGAGATGTAACCATGGAAGCCAGGGCTCTGGACGTGAATTTTGCCATGTCAAGAGTTGCGTCGGCTGAAAATTCAGTGGCCGCCACCAATTTGTTTAAATCTTGGTGCAGCCTGGTATCATCAGGGGGCAGCCTCGCTTGCATCTGGCGGAGCCAGAGCAATGAAGTGCGGTTGAAAAAGGGGGGCGAAGTTGCAGCTCTAATTGCCCAGGCAGCCACCTGGTGCGTTTTGCGGAAGGACATCTCTGCCTTTCTGTCCTCTGCCTTTAACCCCTCTACTATGTCCATGGGGAGGATAGCGGAAGAAGTTAGAGTTCCATCGGTGCATCCACTGATGGAAGGTGGAGGAGCTCCTCGAGATCTGGGCCTGTGCAGTAAAGTCTCTTGTCGTGCCCACTGGGGGCCGAATCACGTCAACGAATAGCTTGGGAGAAGGGATGACATCCTGTTCAGGTGTTGTTTCTGTGAACAAGCCTTCATGTGGATCTGGAAGACCCTGGGTGGTTTCTGCAGAGGGGTCTGTAACACCCATATTGGTCGTTGATTTGGCCTTATGGAGTAACAACTTAAATAAGGATGGGCGAAGAAGGCCTGTGAAGGCTGGCTTGTCAGGTAACATCCCTTCGTCATCTGAGAACTCTTGGTCTCCTTGATCCTCCCCCATTACTGAATCTGCGCTGTGCAGAGATGCATGAGGAGAGGGCAATCCCAGCATCGTTGGAATATGAGCTGGGACCTGAGTATAGAGCCTGTTTCATCTCTGTCCTTATTATGACTTTTTTTTTCATTCTTCTTTTTTGTATTCCTTTTCTTTCTTTCCAATTTTATTCTTTGATTTTAAACAAATTAAAAACGACTTAAATTTCAAACTGCCTGCTATTAAACTTGTGTGTTTTCAAGCAAGGCTGAGCACAAGCTGGAATGTTTCCCATACACATCCCTCCATCCAGAACACCAGAAAAACATTTGCTTCAAGTGGGTGATCACAAAAGCACCTGCTTGATCTCCTGTTCACGTGATTAGAATTTTAAGCATTGCATCTGCCACAATCACCAATTCTTTCAAATTACTTACTCACACTTCTAGTGGCTGTCTTTTAAAAAATCATTATTTCTTAGACCATATAGACCAGGGGTGTCAAACTCAAGGCCTGGGGGCAGATCCGGCCCGCAGGGTACTTAGATCTGGCCCATGGGGCCACTGTAGAAACAGCAAAGGACCAGCCTGTGGTGCTTCTGTCAGCGAAAACGGGCTCCCAAGCTCCGTTTTCGGCTGCCACGGCCTCCTGCAACCCTCTGCCAGTGAAAACGGAGCTTGGGAGGGCCATATGTGGCCCTCCTGAGCTCCATTTTCACTAGCAGAGGATTGCAGGAGGCCATGGCAGCCAAAAATGGAGCTCAGGAGCCTGTTTTCACTGGCAGAGCTCTCGGGCCACCACAGGCGCCCCCAACATGAGTGATGTCGAGCTGGCCATGCCCCCTGCCCCCCCTGAGGTCAAACACAACCCTGATGCGGCCCTCAATGAAATCGAGTTTGACACCCTTGATACAGACATTTATAAGAAATCAATAAAATAGAAAGGCCCACCGAAACAACGAACACCACTGACCCTTTTAGAAAAATTGTAATTCAGATCGAGGGACTGTCTTTTTCATTCATGACCCTTGAAGCACACAGAATCTGAAATGGCATGGGAGGACAGAGAAAAAAATCTTCCTCTGTGAAAGTTATATAGTGTATATCTACGTCTAGAGATAATTCTAAAGATACAACATCATTTTCTGGTAATGCGATATAAACATTTTCAAATGGAGAGGTTCGTTCAATTATAATTTCTTCTAAGATAAACTGTCAGGGATCTGTAATTTATATCCATCTGCAAAAGTGGTAGGAGTTTAACCTAGAATTAACACATAAACCCTAGTAAATGTCTTTATCCACAATTGCATAAACCCATAAAACAAACATCATTCTCCTCCCCATTTGTCTTTGTGTGTGTTTTTCTAACTTCAAAAGGAGACTTCAAGCACCCTTCTAAAAACAACTCACAATTGCTACAGTATGATGTTACAGAAGAAGAACTGTGCACGCAGACAATTTACTTTTTATAGTTGCAAATGGTGGTGTCTTCATCTGGAACTGCTATTGTTAGGAGTTCATTTGTATGTTCTTTCCTTTATATAGAAAAGAATGACTGGTGCTGTTTAATATTATCCATCCATCCTTGCTGGGTTTGCTTTCAGAAGTGTTGTCAAGCATATTGAAACTGGCTATTGTATTTCCAATTGCTACTTCCTTTCAACAGAGGATTGGTTAAATATACACAGCATGTTTGCTGGGACAGTTCCTTTTCACTACTTAATTATAACCAGTAATAATATAAGATTTCACATTATTGGTGTTGGGATGCTGCCAGGAAAAAAGCCCCCCTTTTACGGATGTACAATGTTGACATCAATCTATCTCAGGGTTTCTCAAATTTGGCAACTTTAAGATGTCTGGAGGTCAACTCAGAATTGGGAGTTGAAGTCCAAACATCTTAAAGTTGCCAAGAAACTTTAAGTTTTGAGAAACACTGGTCTACATGCAGTGTGCTTCAGTGTGGTATTCATTTACTAGTTTTTTTATCCTGCCTGTATTATTTTTATAAATAACGCAAAGTGGCATACATACATAATACTCCTTCCTCCTCCTATTGTCCCCATAAGAGCAACCCTTTGAGGTGGGTTGGGTTGACTGCCCCAAAGTCACCCAGTTGGCTTTTGTGCCTAAGTAGTGGGACTAGAACTCAGTCTCCTGGTTTATAGTCCAGCACCTTAAACACAATTATTTTAATAGAAAACAGTGTTTTACTTGCAATTCATTCTAATATACATATTATGCACAATTCATCCTTTGAATACAACTTACTTTAACATATTCATTAATGTGACATACATTTATTATCTACACTTGTGTATGCAATTCACCAGATATGTGTATCTTAATATAAGTTTTGAACCAAATTTTGAAAAATTTGGAAGTATAAGGAATTCAACAATATCTATATGACTCTATCTAATTGTGAAGCACAACACTACCAAGTAGTACAAACTACTACTCTAAGTTCTCCACTGTGTTTTGGTTTTTTTTCAAAGATGCCATAAAGCAGACAGTTCCAAGAAGTAGAGCTGGTGCCACAGAGAGACACCACTAGGCACTGACTAAAGCCACATCCTTGTATTGGGCCCCCTGCCAACACCTCTTTACTACGTCTCCTCTTTGTTGCTATTACTTGTTCACCTCCCCTCTCTGAGAATTCTAATAGTGTTCAGAGAGATAAACTTCATTTGCTGTAGCTCTTGTCATAGGGCTCTCAAACCAATCTTCTTTCCTGGAGGAAAGGGAAAACAGAGTTGAATAAAAGGTCCTGTGAGCCTGAACCAGTGTCTAATGCAGGTGTATCCAACAAACAGTCCCTGGGCAGCTAGTAATGTGGCCCCACAAGATCGTAATCTTTTAACATTATTGTATGATGTATATATATTATCTGTATTATGTATTTTATATGCGACCCAAAAAAACTCTTCACTCAATACAACCCAGACAAGCCAAAGGTTGGACACACCTGGTCTAAAGACACAGGAACATCACCAGAACAAAAGCCAAGGCACAGGGGATTGTCAGTCTCCTTGGAAAAATAACCTTGAGAATAGTGGTCCAACTAACATGAAGAGAGTTTCTTCAGTCGAAATCATCTGGATCTCCCAGCCTTTTACTAAATCTTGTAATTCTTTGCTGCTGTATCTTTTTAACTTGAACTCTGGACTGGACCTTGGCCACGCTATTGTCAGCTGCTACCCCCATCTGCAGGTTTTGATCTGAGGGTTGGACAGGGCAACTATCCCTCTGGGGACTTATAGAAACTGGGTCTGAAGGTAGACAGCAAGTGAACAGGCACTGAAGACTGAAGGATTACCATAGTTCTTATTTATTACAATGATCTGTACTGGTGAACAGGGTTCCTTGGTAACATTTTTTTTTCATAAAACAAGAATGTTAAGTCATAAATAGCAAACATACATAATGAGTAGTTCAAATAATTTTAGTTATGTAAAGCTCAGATTCAGAGGAAAAGGTGAAATGCAGTGATCACCAAAATCTCCTAGAGATACACCACCTAAATGGATTCTGGACAAGATTACAAGATCTAAACCCAGGACGGCAGCACCAAATATGGAAGCCAGGCAAATTAAATGTTGGAGGATTGCACAATCTCCTTGGGAGTAAAAAAAAAAAAAAATCAGCTGCAGGTTATTGTGTGGAACTCAGATTCAGGGATATAAATAATCATTGGGCAAATAGTCAGAAATAATATTTATAACTATATACTTTGTCAGTCTATGTTTGAACACTTCAAGCCAGGCAGACTCTCTCTCTCTAGTGTTTGCCTAATCAGATGGCCCCTTCAAACCTGGCAAATAACTACTGTTGTGACTGTCAGAATCCTTGCTCTTTGTGTGAGATTAACAGTTGCTTGACTGTGCCTTCTGACTCCCTTGGACAGAATATCTGGCAAACTCAGATAGCTTTGTTTTTATGCCTAACTAAATGGCTGTCTAGTTAAATAATGAACCAATAAGAATTTGGCTGACACCAGCCAGAGCATAGAAAAACTCTCAGTGGTAGTTCAAGATTGGAAAATGTGGAGAGACCTGGCCCATAAAATCACCAAGAGTCAGACACAGCTGAATGGGTGGCATCATCATCATCATCATCATCATCATCATCATCTTAATACTAATAAAACCTAACATCCTTGTAATGCAACATAAGCTCATTAGCATGTTTCAATATATGGCTCCAAAATTTTCATATATAGTACATATGTTTTTCAGTGTTGGCAACTTTAAGATATGTGGACTTGAACTCCCAGTACTATATAGCCAACATGTTGGAAAAATTGGTCTTCTTATAACATGGGTGATATTCTTCATTCTTATAAAGTGAGTGTTATGGTGTATACATATTATAATTGTTGAATGTGAAGCAGAGTTAAAAGCAAGGGCATGTTATAGTCCTTTGTTTCTTTAATGTATTTATGTACAAACGTAGATGTAATATTGATGGTGTGTTGGTTAGGGATGTAAATGTAAATGATCACATCTTTTGGATTTAGGCATCACTGTTGCCAACTGACACAAATATTCTGCAACAAATGATAAACTGAACAATGCAACAAGGAGTATAAATCTGAAAACTATGATATCAAAGACCAAGACAGATGTTTTAGGGAATGGAAATTCAAATTATACATAAATGGTAGCCCATATAAGCCCATTCACAAATAAATCAACCTTTTTTTAAAAAAACTAAAACACCATGAAAAAATGTGCCACTCATGGATGAGCCAATCCTCAAAATTTTTGCACTATTTAATTTTCACATCTATCTGTGGGTAATCCATGGTTTATCCATTTTTTATGGTATTTTGGTTAAAACTTTGAGGCTTGGCTTATATGCAGATGGGCTTATCTGTGAGCATACATGGGATACATGGATACTTTTATAAAGTATTATTGAATATACCGTGTTTCCCCGAAAATAAGACAGGGGCTTATATTTTTTTCACCCCCGAAATATGGCCTCGGCCTTATTATCGGGGGGGGGCTTATTATTTTGGGGGTGCAGTAGGCGTCCATGGTTTATCCATTTTTTATGGTATTTTGGTTAAAACTTTGAGGCTTGGCTTATATGCAGATGGGCTTATCTGTGAGCATACATGGGATACATGGATACTTTTATAAAGTATTATTGAATATACCGTGTTTCCCCGAAAATAAGACAGGGGCTTATATTTTTTTCACCCCCGAAATATGGCCTCGGCCTTATTATCGGGGGGGGGCTTATTATTTTGGGGGTGCAGTAGGCG
>QLTV01003284.1:1159380-1171002 GCA_003457575.1 Thermophis baileyi | reverse complement strand
TGGGAAGCAGTGGGCGCGAAAGTAGAGTTAGGTCAGCGGCGCGCCTCGCAACCCACTCCTTTCTGTGGATTGCGAGGCGCGTCGCTGGCCTGCTGTCCATTTTGCCGCGGGAAGCAGTGGGGCGCGAAATTAGAGTTAGGCCAGCGGCGTGCCTCGCGACCCACTCCTTTCCGTGGATCGCCTGCCTCTCATTTTGTGCGGCCATCAGCCCTACCGGTACCGGTAGGTACGGTAAGGGCGTGTAGCATGCCCTCCCTTCATCCTCCCCTACTCACCTCGTGTAAAGCAACACCTCGTAGGTATAAAGCAGCACCTCGTGTAAAGCAACCAGTGTGAATGGCGGGGAGTAAATGGCGGGGACCGGCTGCGCATGCGTTAAAAAAGGTGGGGGGAGGCGGCCTTATTTTCGGGGCGGGGCTTATTTCAACGCATGTCCCGAAAAGCCCTGTTGGCCTTATTATCGGGACATGTCTTATTTTCGGGGAAACACGGTACTTGTGGATAAACACATCCGCAGATAAGATGAATCAGTTTTGGGGGTATATTTTGGGACCTAAATTTTATGTATTCATTAAACGTTTATGCTGCCCATCTCTCCAGAGGCAACTCTAGGTGTCTTATGGATGTTCAATAAAAATATACTATAAAACAATAAATAAGGATCATAAATTTAAATAAAATTTTGAATGTATTCAAGAGTATGTATGGTATTTGGTAGAATTTGTCTAAAGATGCAGAAATGGATTTTACCACAGATAGCAGGTAGAAAGATAGCAGGATATAAAACAGTGCTTCTGCTCCATTGTTATCTGGAAGTGAGAATTGGGTGCATCAGTAGAAACAAATTCCTCATCTGAATGCACTGGAAAAGCTTATTTAAGCAGTGTATGCAACAAAACAAGCAGAGACAATGTCAAGAATGAATGAGTGATGAATGAAAGTGAACTGCACGAAAGTCAGTGACCAGCATAAAGGAAATACACCAAGGTGACTTCACCATGTGGAAAGAATAAATGAAGATCAAAATGCAAGATAAATATTTTAGGAAGAATGATTAAGGAGTTGTGAATGGATGGAGCTCATCAGATCTTAAAAAGAGAGAGAGGGGTAAGAATGCAGTAAATATGGACACGATGAAAGGAAGAATGGTTTGCAAAGTTAAAAAGTGTGGAGAACTACAGTTAAAAGTGTTGGTGCAAATTAAGCTGAGTTACATTTTCTTTTATTTTTATAATTTAACCCTGGTAATTTGTGCCTCAAATATGAACTCTAGATTGATCTTTGAATAAGTGGGAAATTTGTACTTTTATCTCATTTTTGTCTGGCTGTATTTTCTGTCTGGTTCATCTATGGTAGGAAGGTTGACAATAATCAATTTCTTTGATTTCTTGAGTATGCATGGCATTCTCAAGAGTCCTCTTCAACATCAATGTTCAAAAGTGTTGTTACTCTTTCCATCCCTCTTCTTCAAAGTCCAAAGACATAATAGCTTGAGGAGTCCTTGGTGTTCTCTGAACTTGGCTGTTTTCTTGCATTTCCCAAACTAGGTAACATCAGCCATGCTGATATTGCTTAGTATTGCCTAGTGAGTTCACAGCAGAAGGGAGATTTGAATGTGGAACTTTTTAGTTCAAAGCCTAATCTTTTCCTGTGCTGTTTTGGATCTATTTTCTCAAATAAAGTCCCATTAATTTCACTGAAGTTTCATTTTAGGTAAGTAGGAACAGAACGGCTTTCCTAGTCAGTCTGCTATAATTATTCTAATACATTAAAGAAGTCTGCAGGCAATGAGATGAAAAAACAATAACAGACAATAAAAACCCACTGCTAGGGAGATGATAGATATGTAGAAATGAAGATTCCTGATATTTATATTATAAATATTCTGTTGTTCTTTTCCAAGGGCAAATGTGACTTAAGTAGTCATTCCATACTGAATGAATCACTTCAGGGGTGGGTTCCAACTTACCTTGCTGCCGGTTCGCTCCCTCCCGCACCATGTGGGCGTGCCGCGTGGGCGCGCGCATGTGCAGTAACAAAAAATCTGAAAAAATTCAAAAAAAAAAATAATTCAAAAAAAAAAAAAGATGGCGACTGCATGCACAGTGCCGGAAGTCGGCTTCTGGGCATGCTCAGAAGAAAAAATAAATAAAATAAATAAATAATTCGGGGAAAAAAAATGAAAAAAATTCGAACATTTTTTTAAAAAAAGATGGCGGCCCCCACGGACCGGCAATGACCGATCCGGTTCAGTGATGTCATCATGACATCACCAGCAGGCCACTACCAGTTTGGGAGAACCGGTCCGAACCGGGAGGAACCCACCCCTGAATCACTTGGCAAATTGATTGTTGTCAGTATCTAAGTCTGCAGCACTGTATTTAAGATATCACATAGGAAAGGTCTATAATTTTATTTAAGTGAACAATAACTTTGCCTCGCAGTAGCATGGAATGGAATGTGCAATGCCAAAAGTGCTGGTGCATGAATGGTGCATGATGCATGCATGGATGATGTTGGTGCATGAAAATGTGAAGAAAAAAAAAAGCAATTAAGTTAAAAAAAGAAATCTAGTTGAAAACTTCATCAAGTCCTTGCCACAGCACAATGGAACACTCCTCCTTCAAAAATCAGTGCATAAAATGATATTGGAAGTACTTGACATTTCTCTTCGAATCCTAACAAAGTGAAGTGATATTCTGTGATAATGTAAATATTATAATATGACCTCCCAGGGTAATTTCTAACAATAATCTTACCACACTATAAAATTGAAAGGGAACAAAAAATTGACTTCATTTCTCTAATTCTGAATATATATCAATAAGATACCACATTACCAAGTTTCCGCACCAACCCACCGATATAAGGGGACTGAAGGCCAGTCTGTTGGTTCTGTGGTTTTTGTCTTATGGGAACTCTGTCTTATAGCTCTCAAGATATTTATCTGGTACAAAAATTCATGAATTCACGAATACACGAAAGTATTAAGGACTTGATGTTTTAATAAAAAAATTATTTTGAAAGAGGATTTCCAGCAAAGAAATAATGCTATCATCCCAAATGCAATTTGCCCCCATCCTGGGTTCAAAAGATTTCTTTAAGGATTAATCTCTCAAGACACTTCATCACCCAAAATGCCTGTCGAGAGATGAAAGAAGTATGTACAAATGCAGCTGGAGAAAGAACCAGTGAAAATCAGCTCCTTCCTAATCCTGATATACTGAAGTATGTTCCAGGCTCATTGGAGGACTACTGGACTCAAGTCTGTTAGAATATTCATGACTGGGAGAGCCATGGTAACAAGGCCAGCCAATGAATAGGCATAGCAACTAAGTCAGCCAATGGGAGCTTAAACACATCTGAGTCTGTGCAGAGAATTGAAACTGAAACTTAAGCTATAAGGCTGGGTGTGGCTCAGCTCACTCTGTACTCTGTCTGCTCTGAACTAGAAACTGCTTGTAACTGCTGCTACGTTAAAGAAGAACTCTGCTACTGGTATTGTAAATACTCATCTGTTATTATGTATATAAATAAGTTAATGAATCCAGCTGAATCAGTTATCTGTGTGTGCTTCTGGATTTGATTTATGCAACAAACTCTGACAAAGTCAATGACCAACCGACTAAGCTAGTTAACCTTAACTCTTATATTAATTTTGATTTCAGATACAGATAGTTGAATCACGCTTGTATAAATTTACCTCCCCCTTTTCAATGATTTCTGAACAAACCAAAATCTGAAACTAAACCCATACTGGCTGGGAAGAGGATGGGAGCTGTAGTCTATCACATCAACATATTTTTTGTATGTAAATATTGAGGAAGTACACTAATCAGGAGATGACACTGTCCAATTCAAATACAATTCTCAAAGGTGCAATTCTGGTTAATTCATATAGTATCAAATTTCACATGCCTTCCTAGGTTCTTATAGCCACCTAGCAAATGCTTCTTAATAAATCCAAATCTGGATTAGGATACTTATGCTATCCTATAAATATCTTTAACTTACCATTTGCAGAGACACGATGGCTCAGCAGTTAAAGAAGCTGAGTTTGTCAGTTGGAAAGGTGTTAGCCTGAGTTCGAGACCTGAGCGCCCTATGACAGGGTGAGCTCCCATTACTTGCCCCAGCTCCTGCCCACCTAGCATTTTGAAAATATGCAAATGCAAGTAGATAAATAGGTACCACTTTGGTGGAAAGGTAATAGCATTTTGTGTGCCTTGGCATATAGTCATACTGGCCACATGAGCACGGAAGTGTCTTCGGACAACGCTGGCTCCCTCGGCTAAGAAATGGATATGAACACTGCCCCTTAGGACAAGGAAGATGTGTTGGATATCTTCGCTGCCTTGAATTATTTGTAAAAATAATAAAGACAGGAGATTTTTTATCTTTATATATATAAAATCTTTTCCTATTTTCTCCACCAACAAAAACTCTGTGAGGTGAGTTTGACTAAAACAGAGTGATTGACCCAAGTCACCCAGCTGAGTCATGGCTAAAGTGGGACTTGAACTCATGGTGTCCCACTTTTTAGCCTTAACCACTAGACCAAATTGGTTCTCTTATCAAATTTATATGGCAGTCCATCTCACAAAAAGGAGATGGGGGCATACAACAATTGATACAACAATAAACATGTAAAAACAGTCATTATTGAATTAAAAAAAACCAAAGCACAAGAGAGAATATGTGTTAACTGAAATAATAAAGCAATTTCTCACTTGTCCCCTTATAGTGAGCTCTTGAAGGAAGTCTGGAAAATTAACAGGGATGGAGCTAACCTCACTTTAGAGTAGGAGAGGATGTTCCATAAAGTGGCACCATGGCAGAGAGGACCCACCAAATGTAAGTCTCTAGCAGATGATATCCACAGCATGCCTCCTCTGCCAGATCTGACAAGCAACTCTATAATCAGGGAGAGGAAGTCCTTCAGATAACCAAGCCCCATGCCATGAAGGGCTTTAAAGGTTAAACCAGATCCCTGAACTTGACCAACTGGCAACCAATGCATCTTGCGAATCAGAGGTGTAACTTGTGTTGTTCTAAGGCACACATAATTACCCCTATCACTGTACCAGCTGAAGCTTCCAGATACTCTTCAAGGGCAGCCCCAGGTAGAATATTGTAATCTTGCATCTAATAGAACTCAGTAATGGCAGGATGAGCAAACCCAGCATGAGTTTCAAAATGAATGAGAATATTGGACATGTTTTGGAGAGAGAAAAGGGCAAATCAATCCCCACCTCCAAGACTGCTCTGCAATTTAGTAATCCCTTTATCTCAGCATCTATATGGCTTATAAAAAGCTCTGGAGCTCCCTCAAATGAGTCTCATGTTGTTACATTTGTTTTAAAGAAAAAGAAAAATGAAAGAAATGCTCTCTCAAAATAGCAGCCACAATGATGGAAGCATAGGCCATGTTCTGGGGATTAAATGACTTCCTAGGGTTAATGGCTTTGAGCAATTTGTTCCTCTCAGGCAGTTATTAATCCTCTGGAAATGCCACATGCCTTCATTGCTTTTGCTCATAGATTGGCATAAATACAAAACTCTGCCTTACCCTGGATCCTGCGGAGACTAAAATGTACAAATTTGAAGCGACCAAGCCTATTAGAACTAGGACTGCATCCCTCCCCCCCCCAACCAACTTTTCAGAGCAAAATAAACTTTTAACTTCTCAGGCATAGATGATGTCCAGCAGTACATTATTAATTGTACAATTTCAGTATTTTGTTAAAAATACTAGAACTTAAAGAACAATATTTGGCTGGAAAGAACAATATTTGGCTGGAATACTAAACAATATTTGGTATTTTGAAAAAAGACATCTTGGCACCCAACTAACATAGACAAGGCAGAACAACAATAAATAATGTATTGAAACCCATTCTTTTGCCATTCTTTCATCTCATGTATTTCATTTCAAGATCATTTACACATTGCAAAGTCTGCCTTTAAAAAAGTAACATCCTATTGAAGTAAGCCATAGGAGAGCTAAATAAGCCATGTGAGTGAAGAGCAATCCTAAATCATTAGGGGGGGAGCTGACAGAGAAGAGCAGGTCAGCATATTCTCCAAAGCACCTGAAGGCAGGACAAGAAGCAATGGATGGAAACTAATCAAGGAGAGAACCCACCTAGAACTAAGGAGAAATTTCCTGACTGGATTAAGGATTTAGGGTTAAATCTTTTCAATCTGAGAGATGTTTTGTTGACAGGAGACAAGTGGAGTTGATTTTTATTAATTTCACCTACTATTTCATCCCTCTCCCCGATCTTCTGAAGATGCATTAGGTATTGGTGATTTTGCATTAGGCATTAGGTGATTTTTCCCCCCTCTTGCTTTCCATTAGCTGAAACACTAATATCACACAATGACCAATTAAGTGTGCTTGGGAAACTCACAAGAATAGAGAGTAGGTAATAGGTTTCTTTGGTTATTTTCTTCCAACAACTTAGGCCATCATGACTGGTAGCCTTTGATAACCTAATCCAAGAATTTATCTAGTCTTCTTTTAATGACATTCATACTTATGGCAATCACTATATCTGACAACAACAATGTCATAGTTTAATTTTTTTTCTGCATTCAAAGGAACAGTTAGATTCCCTTGGAAAAGGACCTGGAGGTCAAACTGCACTCGTGAGTGCAGTCAAGGCTTCTTCAAAGACAAAACAATACAGATTTCACATAGCATGACTGGGAAAGATTTCTGTCTGGAACCCTGGAGAATATCAGCCTAGCAGAGAAAACAGTATCCATCAAGGGAAAATAATTGTTCAATTTAACTTTCTGTCTTCAGCTCTCACAGAGCTCAGCATTTGGGTTTTAACAAAAATTAAAAGAGACAACTTTGTCTGTACAAACCATGTTTATATCATTTATTCAACCATTTACAAAAGGTCATTCTACCCTAAAAGATCTCCACACTTTTAGAACAATGTCAAAATGGTTAGAAAGCCTTGAAAACCTGGCTGTTTTCCCAGGCCCTAGAGTAGATTGGATGGACATTTCAACTCCTTTCAGAATGTTTTCTGGATTGCCATCTGTAACTATCTCCTCATTCTTTTTGGATTAATTTTATTGCATTGGTATTAACTATTTTTAATGGTTCCTTATTTTGTGAACCAGCCAGAGTTGATTGAAGTTGTGTGGCATTAACATTAAGTGAATGAATGAATGAATGAATGAAGGAAGGAAGGAAGGAAGGAAGGAAGGAAGGAAAGGAAGGAAGGAAGGAAGGAAGGAAGGAATCAAGGAATCAAGGAATCAAGGAATGTTTAATATGTTTGGGGGATATTTCAACAAAGTAAAACAAACTTCCCCAAACAAATGCCACCCAGATATATTGAACTACAACAATAAGTCTACAAAAGCAAATAAAGGAAATCATGATGCCCCACCCAACATTTTGCATATATTCACACACTTACACAGATGCCACAGCATCATCCACAAGATGGATGAGGATGGTGAGAACTGTAATCTAATAAATTTTGAAGGAACTTAATTGGGGAAGGCTGCCACAGAATTTTTGTCTTTCTTTTGAGTCCATTCAATCTGTGCAAAATAAATACCTTGCAAATATTCCCCATTGTCAACTATGAGTGTTTCCATAGTAGATCTTTCTTCTATCACAGTAATAAAAGATTCAGATTTAGAAAGTAAAATAATCTCGAGAACTCTGAATATTTATAACTGCAGTCATTGAAAACAGCCTTCTCCAACTTGGCATTCTTAGGATATTTTTGAGTATAATTCTAATAGCCATAATTTTAAGTCTTTAGCCATCCTACCTTGGAATTTGAAGGTGATGAAAACAAAACCTCCATGGAGATTATCAATTGCTTCAAATGTTATATCTCTATCCCTGGTCAATAAAGCTGATTTGATAGCTTTGTTATGCTTATAGAAGGTCATTAAAAAGCTTTTCTCTCTGAATGTATTCAGCTTCAATATTTCTTGAGCTGAAACTTTTTAAAGAGTTGGGTTTTGTGGAACCAGTGAATTGCTTATATGATCAACCTCTTAATTGCTACTTTTTAAAAAGTTGCCACGTGAGCAAGACTGTCTGTAGACAAGCCCAGTACAAACTGCCATTGTAGAGATCTAAAATACACCTTGCCTTCATGCAGGGACCTTCACTGAATTTCCACTGAAATTAGAGATTATATTTTGGAGCATCTCCAAAGATCTTAACTATCAAGGTTACCCTCTGAAAAAAATATTTTTCTTTTGTGGTAGCTGACTGTGATTATTTAATTCATTCAAAGGAACTGAAAAATCAGCCATGGGGTAACTAATTCTGACCATTTAGCCCAGCGATGGCTAATCTTTTTGTCGTCACGTGCCGAAAGCGCATGTGCGCACCCATAATGCAATGCGTGTGCAACACCCCCCGTGCCCTGCCCCCCGTGCATGCACACGCAACACCCCCGCATGTGCCCTGCGCCCCACACATGCGCACGTGACCCCCCCACGCTCCCGCTGCCCCCTGCATATGCGCACATGATCCCCCGTGCTCCCCCGTCCCTCTGCGCTTGTGAGTGCGACCCCACGCATGCACCCCACCCCCAGCGCATGCACACAGGACCTCCCCGGCCCCCACGCATGCATACGCATCTCCCACATGCACCCCACCCCCGTGCATGCGCGGCACAGACCCCAAAACCAGCTGGCTGGTGGGAGGCGCGTGCGCATGTGTGGTGGAGCTGAGCTGGGGCGACAGCTCGCATGCCCGCAGAGAGGGCTCTGCGTGCCACCTGTGGCACGTGTGCCATTGGTTCACCATCACGGATCTAGCCTATTTTCAACATACTACATGACACTAAATCTTTTATTACTTAAAGAGAAGCTTTCTCAACAAGGCCTGTCATTTCCCAACTTTATTTTGTCCTTCGTTCTCTTTTTAGTTGAATCATTATGTCCTTTGTAGCATTCCCTCCCTGACCCTCCACAAGAGCATATCACATTCCTAGAAAAAAATGCAAAGTGCAAGTGGATCTGTGGTACAATGTTGCAGTGTGGAGCGTTTGCTCCTTGAGAGTTCAGCTACTGCATCCCACCACCCATCCCCTTCCACCTTCACTATATCCTGAGGAGGTTAAATAACTATTTTAGTCTTTATTTGCTTTGGCATGGATGAAAATATTCTAGCCTTTGCTTCTCTCAGCATATTGGAAGCCATTAAAATCAAGGGAACTGGCCATATAAGAATAGTTCTCCTCGACTTACGACCACAATTGAGCCCAAAATTTCTGTTGCTAAGTGAGACAGTTGTTAAGTGAAATTTGCTCCATTTTACAACCTTCCTGGCCTCAGTTGTTAAGTGAATCACTGCATTTGAGTTAGTAACATGGTTGTTCAGTGAATCTGGCTTCCCCATTGACTTTGCTTATCAGAAGGTCGCAAAAGGTGATCACGTGACCCTGGGACACTGCAAGCATATAAATGCATACCAGTTGCCAAGCATCCAAATTTTGATCATGTGACTGCAGAGACACTGCAATGGTCGTAAGTGTGAAAAACAGACATAAATCAGTTTTTCCCCCCAGTGCTGTTATAATTTTAGTAAAGGTAAAGGTTCCCCTCGCACATATGTGCTAGTCGTTCCCGACTCTAGGGGGCGGTGCTCATCTCTGTTTCTAAGCCGAAGAGCCAGCGCTGTCCAAAGACGTCTCTGTGGTCATGTGGCCGGCATGACTAAATGCCAAAGGCGCACGGAACGCTGTTACCTTCCCACGAAAGGTGGTCCCTATTTTTCTACTTACATTTTTTACGTGCTTTCGAACTGCTAGGTTGGCAGAAGCTGGGACAAGTAACAGGAGCTCACCCCGTTACGCGGCACTAGGGATTCGAACCGCTGAACTGCCAACCTTTCGATCGACAAGCTCAGCGTCTTAGCCACTGAGCCACCGCGTCCCCTTATAATTTTAAATGTTCCCTAAATGAACTGTTGTCATCAGCTTGAGAAAGGATAATGCTGCCTGCCATTTTTATGAATAAACAGTCCATAAGTACGAATTCTGACTCACGTACAAATCTGGGTTGAAGACAGACTTAGGAACAGAAGCCATTTTTAACCTGGGACTTGCCTGCATAACAAAATGCTTTATCTTCCACCATCTCCACCAATAAAATAAATTTGAAGTCAACCACAAGTGAAATTTTTAATAAATTCTAAAGAATCCTCAGGTAGAAAAAACAGGAGCCTCTTTGTAGGGGAAGAAAACATTTGAGAAATTGCAGATACCAGCACTGCTTCATGTGCAAACTCTTATTAATAAGTTACAATTATCTTATCTTGGAAACAACTTCCCCTTATTCTGGTGTTTTCAAAATAAAAATATCTGACTAGTTTGCCTTGGCTTTTGACATACAACGCTAGGACGTGATATATGACCCATAGCTGAAGCAAAGCAGTTAATTTCCCTGATGTCTAAAATATCCCATTTCATGTATACATAATAGTTAATGAAACTGCCGCTGTGAGATTAAGGTAATATGTCACCATTGGCCATTTGCATGCATTTCAAAAAATAATATTACATTAAAATATTTCCTGAGGAATCATTCCTTTAATATGACAAGAAAAAATATTTTACAAGTATTGTATCAGCGGTGGTTGCAATTCAATTGGCACAATCTTTACAATTTATTATGGAAAAAGGGAGAGCTGATTTATTGTAGGAGGGAAAAGCTGGGCTGGGCACAGGAGAATGATGGTTTACTGGTTTGTTGTGGTTCCATCATCCTCATCACTGTTTTATTGTATAATGTCCTTCCTCCAAGGAACTCAGACTGATATCCCCTTTGAAAATGCTGTCCCCACAAAGAATGTATCTAGTGAAATTTTAGAGCTGAGAGTGGAATAGGAATTTAAAACCCAAGTATCTAACAGCAGTTGGTGCCCTCAAACTAATTCAAAGCTACGTAGGGTCAGGCTTGGTAGGAATTTTGATGGGTGATCACCAGGAAATCCCAAGATTAGCAAGTAGCAAATGGCACAATGGCATATTTTGCACTATGCTTTAGATCCAAGTGCTGGTTCAAAATTTTAATGATGTTCTCTCTGCTAACCCTACTAGGCTCCAAATGCAACTGAAGGAATGCATATGTATCAGTTCCTCTAATGCAGTGGTTCCCAAAGTGGGCGGTACTGCCCCCTGGGGGGGGGAGGAATGACTTAGGGGGGTGCTAAGAGGCAAGGGGGCAGCAGGGAAGCGCTAAAAGGCAAGGGGGGTGGCAGGGGGGTGCTAAGAGGCCGCATGGAAGGCAGAAAAGCATGTCGGGGCAGCGGGGAAGGGAGGTAGCAGCCTACTCCCTTCCGCGCAGCCCTGCCATGCTTAGCGGCCTTCCACGTGGCCTTCCCGGCGGTCCCCCATGCCCGCTTGCCTTCCGAGGTCGGCATCCAGCCCGGCCCGGCCAGTGGGTGGGCGGGCGGCCCTTGGTGGAAATGCAGATGCTGAGAGGGGTGGCGGAAGGGCAAGCAGATGTCCCGGGGCTGCTGCACATGCACCCGCCCGTTTCTGCAAAGGCAGAGCACCCCCCCTTGCAGGGCGATCCAAAGAGGGGAGGGGAATGCTGCAGAAAAGGCCACATTCCACCCGTGCC
>QLTV01003284.1:1131991-1150566 GCA_003457575.1 Thermophis baileyi | reverse complement strand
TTTCTTCTGCGCATGCGCAGAAGCCAAGTTTCCGGCACTGCGCACACATCACCATCTTGTTTTCGGCTTTTTTTTTTTGGAATTTTTTTGGAGTTTTCAGCACTGTTCGCGCGCACCCATGAGGCATGCCCACGCGGCATGGGAGGAAGCGAACCGGCAGTGAGGTAAGTTAGAACCCACCCCTGAACCGGACCCTGTGAGCACTTGGTTTAGGGTTGGACCCAGTGGTGAAATCCAATTTTTTTACTACCGGTTCTGTGGGCGTGGCTTGGTGGGCGTGGTGTGGCTTGGTGGGCGTGGTTTGGTGGGCGTGGCAGGGGAAGGATACTGCAAAATCTCCATTCCCACCCCACTCTGGGGCCAGCAAGAGGTGGTATTTGCCGGTTCTCTGAACTACTCAAAATTTCTGCTACCGGTTCTCCAGAACCTGTCAGAACCTGCTAGATATCACCCCTGGTTGGACCCGAAGACTCCAAGGTCCCTTCCAACTCTGTTATTCTGTTAATGGCTGGAATGCTGGGATTTGCTCAATATCTATAAAGTATATCAGGAGGAGTCTGGGAGCAGCTTTTCTGTCTAACCTTTCCAGCTTGGCAGCCCAACCAGGGCGAGGGGGAGGAGCTGGCTTTCTGTGAGTGGCAGGTGTGTGTGGACAGGTGAAGCTCCATTTGTGCGAGTGGTGAATGCAGATGCCTGCTGTTTGCACAAATGGAGTTGTGCGCGTGCCTGCCACTCACACAAAGCCATTCCATCTCTCTCCTCCCCCCCCCCGGCTGGGCCACCAAGCCAGACAGTTGGGGACCACTGGATTAGGCAATGGTCAGATAAGTGGAAGTTGAGTCTGCAGAAGGAATGGCAAGTATCTCAGAAGGGACCCTCCCTAATTTCTTGGACTTGTAAAGGCAAGAGGGGAGAAACACATTTTCAGACTTGCAGGATTCTGTTATTGTAACCTTACAATAAAGTTAGAGCTAGTACTTCTGGGTCTGCTTCTTGTGTGGACTACCTGACAGGCTGAGATAAAGAATTCTGACAGAAGAGAATATACATAGCCAAGGGTCAAATGTAGAGTCCTTGGTGCTCCCTCAGCTTGGTATTTTTGCTTGCAGACATTTTATTACCTAGACAGGTAATGAAACAACTGCACACCAACAACCAAGCTCAGAGAGCACCAAGGACTACGGAGATAAGAATCATTTGGGTTAGTGGCTGCCAAATGTCTTGCAAGAGCAGTAACATGTGGGCTGCTGAAAGGAGTCTTATCAGGTAAGAAAATCTAGAAAGAAGCTCCTAAGGTATCCTATCATCAGAAGCTGCATATTTCTTAATGAGTAAATTGCCTTCTCGAGTTTTCCTGCCTCTGTGCAATTCTAAAATACCTGCTCCAAGCTGTGCAACTGAAAGAGAGATATTCAAGATGGCTATTACTGATGCTCACCTCACTTCACCTCTCCCGCCCGGTGTTCTCTTGCTATTTTCTCTCCTTTGAAAGAAACTGTGAATGTCAACAGTGCACTGTTGGAATATTGCTACGCCATGTGCCCTCTCTCTATTTATATATACAAAGGCTGTCCAAAAAGGTAGCTGAATGCTCTCTGGAGTCTTTCCATGTCTTGCCCTTCCTCTCTCTCCCCCACCTCTTCCCCTTCCTTCAATCCAACATGAACAGAAATGCCAGTGTACTGATGGCAATTCTCTATGTGTGAAAAAGTCGCATTCAATCATGTCGATGAGAAATTCTGGCCTTATTTAAACATTGACTCTACTTAGCTCTCCCCACTTGGAAGACACTGAAGGAATTCTAATGGTGAATATTTTGAGAAAACATAATTAGAAAGGAATGAAAGAGAATAGTATTCTGAAACTGGACTCACTGCTTACCCACAAAAGGGCAGGATACAGTTGCATTCATTGGTTCTACTGGAATTCAGGTCTATTGAATGGTCTTGTGCTTGTGTTCTATTTTATAACTTTTAGCAATGGGAACTGGAAAATAGCAAGCACATACTGTAGGCTTCTCAATACACCCAGAAATGGTAAGTCATAGAGGTTAGAGTATATTTCCCTCACCACCTATTCACTTAAAACATGTAAAGGTTTACTATTATGAGGAAAGTTCTAGGAGAAGTTACTTATCTGTTCAGATAGAGGTATCATTAATGTGCTGGTAATATTCAGTTATACTGTATATCTCTAGCCCAGGTCCATGGAGAAATGCAGTAGAAGGCATGATCTGGTATCTGGAGGCTATCAGGGGCTGAATGGGTAAAAACAGGCTGAGACTCAACCCAAACAAGATGGAATGGCTATTGATTCACAGACTGACTGATTCCAGGAATGCTGCATCTTTGTTTATTAATGGGATTGCAGTTCAGAAAGAAATGAAGCACAATTTGGAGGTCTTCCCAAAATCACACCTCCTGCTTGAAAAGCAGTTGGAAACTGGCAGAAGGGCTTCTGCACAGTTGACATTAGTGTGCCAGTTGTGACTTTATCTGGAACAGGATGCATGAAGATGGCCACTCTTGCCCTTGTCATCTCTAGTTTGGATTACTATAACTCATGGAGCTGTCCATGAAGATCAGCTGGTCCAGAAAATTGGGGTATATGCATACGCAATACTCAGTCAGAATCTATATATATAAAAGCAAAAACCACTCACGCATTAATCACGAAATCTCCAGAACCATAAAGCCTACAAACTTGACATTTGCCACACATGTTCCTCTTGGCTTCTAGGTGCTCACTAAGAAAGGATTTTTCAAAATGACCATCGGAGCATGAGTATTTCTTATATTATTATTAACAAGCTCTGATGCTAAGGAGTTCTACTCCCCCTCCCCACCTGAAAAGAAATCTGATCCAAATGCAAAACACAAGCAGAGGAGTTTCAGTTTCGCTTTTGCTTTCACAGCAGGAAGCAGCTTTACTACAGAACAGTTGAGCTAAGCCACGCTAGCCAGATGAATACTGATGGAGGCAGAGACAGGTTCCCCCCCCTTATTTTCCTCCTCAGTTCAGATGAATCTGTTCCTTCCACTGTAACACCAATTAAAGGGAAAAGAGGCAAAAACGCAGAAAAAGATTTATAGATGCGATTAGGAAAACACAAGTAAGGGAAGCTGCCTGTTTCTCCCATGACCAGTTCTATGTGGCATGCTCCAGAGTCAGTTCATCTGACAGCCTGGTCATCCTCCAGCCAGAGAGCAAAACCAGGAATGTTGTTTACAGGAAGGTCCTGAGCAATTCATCTGAGGGATGAATTTAAAGTCTATGCTATGCAAATAATGTCTTCATCTGTAACAGAAACTTAGCTTACCATCTCTAACAAAATAATACAGTCCCTTTTTTAACTACTCATTAATTTTCAAGCTTTAAGTGTCAATTTATCAAGCCCCATCACATAGTTTCGTAGCGAAGCACGGGTATCAGCTAGTATTGCTATATTATAGTGCTGTTGCAGGAACTGCCTAGTTACTACCGATAGTAGCTTTCCAAGTGCAATTCAGAGTGCTAGTTATTGCTTATATAGATATAAGAAATATACAGCTTAGAAACTGGTTATCTTAGAGACTACCCTTCCCTACCCAAACAACTAGGGATTGGTTACTTAGAGCTTCCTCCTCCCAAGAGGAATGGCAGGAGAGGACCCTACAGTGAGTATTTTTTGTAGCAGCTTCCGTCCTTTAGCTTGCTACCTAAAATAAGGATTTTCTCCATTCTCAGGATCTTTCAGAAGCAGATGAAAAGATGGCTCTACCAGAAGTCCTGTGCATATTAATTACAAACTGATGGTAAATCAGTAAATCTTAAATTATGTTTAATTATTATCTTTGATATTTAAATTACTAATTAGAATATATATATTTTGTTATTTAAATTATTTTTAAAAACTGGTCTTGTATTGTATTTTATATTGTACATTCAGTAAGCCAGAGTCCATCTGATTTTAGTAAGTAGATAAATCATACATAAATATAGATTTTACTATTTCCTCTTTGGCAGATTTACTATCTTTCTGTTGATAGTTTTATTTACCTCTTCCAGTTAGCAATACATAGGACTTGCCCTAATTTATACAATCTCAAGTAAAACTGTGACTCATTTAATGACATTATATTAATATGCTTTTCAGTTTCAACACTCCCACATTATGGCAATTATGCATCTCTAAACTTCTAGCACTTCTGTTAAAAATGAAAGAGAGCCCAATTTATAGTCAAGTTAAGATTTCAATCATTTAGTGACTTATTAAATCTAGCAAGGAGATTTATTATGGGACACTTCCCTTAATATCGGACCAATTTTCACAAAATGTCGTTCATTGTTAATAAATACACTGTATAATCAGCAAGTCTTGATGCTAATAAATATGGTTAGAGTGCCTGCTATCCATTGCTAACATTAAACCATATTGTAACAGTCTGTGAGAATGAGGAGGAAGAGGAAGAATCACAGACTAAGCCAGCAGTTCTCAACCTGTGGGTCGTGACCCCTTTGGGGGTCGAACAACCTTTTCACAGGGGTCGCCGCGCGCGCTAGCCCGCCATCTTGGAACTGCTCCCAGTTCGGCCGTGCCTGCGGGTCGCCGGACAGCCGGTAGCCACGGAAGCGGGAGACTTTGCCCACCCGCCCGGATGCCACCATTTGGGTTCTTTTACCCTCTGCGCATGCGCAGAATGCTTTGCGCATGCGCAGAGGGTAAAAGAACTCAAATGGCGGCATCCGGGCGGGTGGGCGAAGTCTCCCGCTTCCGTGGCTACCGGCTGTCCGGCGACCCACAGGCACGGCCGAACCGGGAGCATTTCACCCCTGGTGCCACACCCCCTTTGTCACCTCATTGTGTGCGGGGAGGGGGTGGGGTGGGGGTTGCGGCGGCGGGGCGGGGGTCGCAGGGGGTCGCGGCATTTGAAAGGTTGAGAACCACTGGACTAAGCAATGGTGAGATAAGAGGCAACGAAGCCCTCAGAAAGAATGTGGGAGTGGCAAATACAGGTAGTCCCCGACTTACAACAGCTCATTTAGTGACCATTCAAAGTTACAAGGGAACTGAAAAAAGTGACTTATGACCATTTTTCACATTTATGACTGTTGCAGCATCCCCATGGTCCCGTGATTTACATTCGGATGCTTGACAACTGGTTCATATTTATGACGGATGCAGTGTCCCAAGATCACCTGATCCCCTTTTGTGACCTCCTGACAAGCAAAGTCAATGGGGAACCCAGATTCACTTAACAACCAGGTTACTAACTTAACAACTGCAGTGATTCACTTAACAAATGTGACAAGAAAAGTCATAAAATGGGGCAAAACTCACTTAACAAATTTCTCACTTAGCAATATAAATTCTGGGCTCAGTTGTGGTTGTAAGCCAAGGACTACCTGTATCTCAGAAGGAATTCTCCCTAGTTTCTTGGACATAAAGGAAAGGGGGAAGAAATGTATCTTCAGATTTGCAAGATTGATGTCAGCCCCTCGAGAAAGTCCAGACCCAATCATGAGTGCTAAAACTACCCTTATTTTAATGTTACAGTAACAGAATCTTGCTATGGGTATTATTCATTAAGTAAAGGGGCAATATATGTTTAATTCCTAACAATAATTTTTGGCACATAAGCTTTATTGCCAAACTAATTGGTAGTTTGTAGATGACTAATCTAGATTAGTATGTTAAAGAAGAGCTGGGTTTCCCAAATCATCTACTTCCTATAATGCTTGCAATCCCTAAAAGTACTTTCTCTTCCAAGATGCAACAGAAAATTGGGATTGTATTCTACTTCTCTGATACCTGAAATAATTGAATACATATGTGAATAAGAACATACAGAAATCTTGTTTAATTACAATACATGTTTTAACCAGCTGATTGGTATAGAATATCTGCCAAATCTTAACTACCTCTTTTGTTTACAGTTACAATAAATTTCACTACTTTTTAATACCTTTCTTTTTACAATTCCCTCCTTCTCTCTCCCACAAATAACAGGGGATAAATACAATATACACTATGTTTACAATACTCCTTTCTCAAGACGATATTCCAAACAGCCAATGAAGTGAATTGTGATCCACAAAAGCTTTAAAATGAAACATAATGTATTAGCCGTTAAAGTGCACTGTCAGGGTTCTGACCAATGCCCATCTCCTCCCACAAATGACTGTATGACTGTAACTTTGTTGCTTGTAGCCTTACAATTTATATTGACTGGTTCCTACTATGATTTGATTGCTTATTTGTACCCGGACTATCATTAACTCTGTAGAGTACACCTGTGTTATATCAAAATATCAGGATTTGCCAGAATTTCTTTTTGAGGAGTTAGAGAACCAGGCAGGGGTGGGATTCTACCGATTCGGACCAGTTCGTGCGAACCGGATGTTCCGACGATCAGCTGGGAGCGAATCAGGTGGGCCCGCTCACACCTGCGCTTTACTGACCTATATCTTCCCAGCTGATTCGCGCGGCAGAGCAGATTTCCGTGCCTCAGCTGTGTTTCTCCCCAGCAGTAACGCGGAAGGTAAGTTTTTGTAAAACTGTGCACGCACGCACAGAAGCCAGCTCTGGCTTCACCCAATTCACGCCTTGCCTCTGACCCTATTTCCCCCTTCCCCCAGAGTGTGTCACCAGTCACATTCAATTTAGTGGGTCTTGGAAGTCACTCCCTCCAGTCGTTGTGGGTCTCCGTGGAGATGGCCTTGACTTCAGCCGGCTAGGCTGTGTCTTGTTTTGACTGAGGTGTGAATTCTTTGGTGCAGCTGGGAGGCACGATTCCCATCCCCCTGCCTATGGCAACTCGGGAGCAGGTCAGGAAAGCTTTGCGAGTTGACATGCACAAACATTGTTCCTTTACGTACAAGAGGTTTCATTTCCCCCCCTCTGGAACAGGTTTCAGTTAGCACCATGATGAGCTTTTTCACTCTCTCCCTCTATATCTTCATTTTCACCATCAGCAGTTCCTCCCAAACAATTAAGAAAACAAAGGTGCTGTAAGTCTGTAGGTGTTGTCACTACTTTACTGCTCTGTCCACAGAAGATAAGGACTCAGATACACTCTCAGATAAGCAAAGGCAGGGCATCCTTTTTTTGGCATCTTAATGCACTTCACTATATAGCAATAGCACTTAGACTTATATACCGCTTTACAGTGCTTTACAGCCCTCTCTAAGCGGTTTACAAAGTCAGCATATTGCCCCCAACAATCTGGGTCCTCATTTTACCCACCTCGGAAGGATGGAAGGCTGAGTCAACCTTGAGCCTGGTGGGATTCGAACTGCCAAATTGCAGGCAGCTGGCAGTCAGCAGAAGTAGCCTGCAGTACTGCACTCTAACCACTGCGCCACCATGGCTCAGTAGTAGTAGAAGTATAGTACAGTACAAGATTCCTTGTATAAGAACAGTGTCTCCAGAATGACTGGAGGGAACTCACCTGGGTTGGGTTGTAGAGTTCTTGTAATGGGCTTCTTGATCCTTTTCGGCAGCAGATGTCCATCCCAAAGCTATTCCTACGTATTACTGATAGAAAATAAACTGAAATTAGTGGACAAAATGCTAACATAGATTCAAAGCATACATCGAAGAATTAAGTACAGGTAGTCTTCGACTTACAACAGTTCATTTACTGATCGTTCGAAGTTACAAGGGCACTGAAAAAAGTGACTTATGACCATTTTTCACACTTGCAACCTTTGCAGCATCCTGATGGACACGTGAATCAAAATTTGGATGCTTGGCAACTTACTCATATTTATGACGGTTGCAGTGTCCCGGGGGTCACAGGATTCCCTTTTGCAACCTTCTGACAAGCAAAGTCAATGGGGAAGCCATATTCACTTAACAGCCATGTTACTAGCTTAACAACTGCAGTGATTCACGTAATAACATTGACAAGAAAGGTTGTAAAAAGGGGCAAAAATCACTTAACAACTGTTTCGCTTAGCAACAGAAATGTTGGGCTCTATTGTGGTCATAAGTCGAGGACTATCTGTATTTTAAAAACTGAGATACAGACACAGGTGCATACTCACACACACATATATTACACGTAACAAAAACCAGATGTAAGTCTAAGAGGAAATATGACATTACTTGCATTTCAGCCATCCCAAAACATTCATCGTTACAATAATTTTGTCCAGAACATTAAAATATTAAAAACCCATGTAAAGATGAAACAAATTACAAAGGAAAACCTCACTCTAGGTTTAAGCATTTGGAGGAGGATGTTTTGCATTGTATTCTCATATTGTTTTCATTTTGCAATAACATTATCAAAGATCTCACTTAAAAAAACAAAAGAAACAGAGGAGAAGTTTACCAGATTTAATTTAGTTAAAGGCCATGGTAGAAAACCTGGTGTCCTTCACAAATGAAAAATTGTGGCTGGAGATAAAAAAAGATCCATTTATGTGACAGGAGACCCAACAAAAAGCATATTCCACCTCTGGTGGTGCTTTTAGTTAGCAGCAAACTTCCACCCCCAAAGCCAGTCTTTAGGAATAGTGGACTAAGGTTTCATATTGTGGCAGAAAGCAAAGGAGAAGTCAGTATGTATCAGTGGTGAGTTTCAATTTTTTTTACTACCAGTTCTATGGGCGTGGCTTGTTTGGTGGGCGTGGCTTGGTGGTCATGTGACTCGGTAGTGGGATTCAATTTTTTTACTACCGGTTCTGTGGGTGTGGCTTGGTGGGCATGTCGTGGCTTGGTGAGCGTGGCTTGGTGGGCATGGCAGGGGAAGTATACTGCAAAATCTCCATTCCCACCCCACTCCAGGGGAAGGTTACTGCAAAATCCCCATTTCCTCCCGATCAGCTGGGACTCGGGAGGCAGAGAATAGATGGGGGCGAGGCCAGTCAGAAGTGGTATTTACCGGTTCTCCGAACTACTCAAAACTTCCGCTACCGGTTCTCCAGAACTGGTCAGAACCTGCTGAAACCCACCTCTGGTATGTATGTGCCTCTGTGCATCATAAAGTGACTTAGCATTAGTTCTGTGATATATGCCTGAAAAAAGAATCTAAGGAAATACCTTAAATAAATTGAGGCAAGTTTATTCTTTATCAAATTAAAATCTGTATAAAAAACTGGAGAGACTCTGCAGAAGTGAGATAGAATATCCACATCTGGGTTTCAAACATTTAAAAAATAAATCTTAATTTCAATGGCAATGTTTTAAAAAAGGTACTTTTCTGTAACAACATGTGACTTTTCCTTCTTCGCAGAGAAGTGTACCACAGCTTGGTAGGCTCTTGAGTGGCTTCAATAAACAAGTAATTATACATGCTTATTTAATTATCAAATTTGTACCTGCATGCTCTCAATAAAATCCAAACACTTAATCAATCCTATATGTTTTCATTTTCCTTCACAGTTCAAATGAATGGATATTACCATGTGCTATAATTTTAATTAACTGTTTAATCAAATAGTTAATTGGAGCAATTACTTAAAATTAGAACACATGAAAGGTAATAATCACTAATCTTTAGCAGGCACAAATACGGCAACTTGGAATAAAAATGTTCTTCTATAGGGAACCAACCACTTGAAGCTTCTAGCTTCAGTCAGTATAAAGTGCCACCTTTCCAAGTAAGGATCTCTCGTGTCAGTTAGGGCTGAGTGAAACGGCTTCTCTCACATTCCTGCCTGCTGAAAAATTTGTCCTGGAATGGACATTTTGATGATATCAAACTGCGGGGTTTTCTCCTGTTAGCAAGGACAGTTACTACAACGATATTTACACATCACAGGAAGATGGAAACTTGGATGCTGAGAAATGTGTCTCTTAGCAACAGCAGTGTAGGACTCTGGATGATTTATAATTGTTATATGGCACAATATCAGTAAAATTTTGCTTATTTTTTTAACAGTGGACCTCTAGTAATGGTTTACTTCCACTTCCTGAAAACCTTCTCCTCCTTTTTGCCTCCTTAAAAATGAATTACCTAAACATTGCTACCAATAATTGGCAGGCTTCTACTGGAAAATGTTCCTCATACAGTATCTTGTAACTACTGTTGCAATGTTTTCAGGGAAATAATCCTCCATTTTAAATGCTGTACTACATATTCCAAGTAGAACAGCAATGATTTTGATGCTCATCACTTCACCTCCAGATGTTGCTGTTCCATGAAGATAAGAGTGAAACGGAACTTTTTTTTTTTTAAGAAGCAATTCTGCCTACTCCAAAACTTTGAAACTGTGCAGGCATGAATGAATTTGTGAGTTAAATTATATATAAAAATCTCACTATTTAAAGAAAGATAATTGGATTCCTGTGAGGAATTCAGAGCTGTAGAGTGGAGATGTACATGGCCATGAAGAAAATATGTGGAAAACTTGAACTTAGCCTGGGAAAACAAGAAAGTGTGAAAAAGAAATTCAAAAGTGCCTCACACTAAGTCTCCTTGAGGGAGGGTGTGAGTCTCCTGTAAAAGGGTGGGAAGGAGAAATCCTATCAGCCTACATCAATAAAGTAAGCTACTGTATATTATTTCTCTTGGTCTTTTTTTTTTTTCCTGACTTGGTCTACCCTGAAGAGTTATCATATAGCTACATTTCAGTTCTGAGAAGTTAAGTATCGGCACCAACAAGAACAATCATTGCTCAGACTCAATAATGCTACTTGCCTTAAGCAAGAAGCCTATCCTCAGCCTTCATATTCCACCTGCTCCATTTGTTCCTAAACTTCTCTCTCACTAGCACTCCCTATCTCTTATCAAAGTCATGGTGGCACAGTGGTTAGAATGCAGTATTGCAGGATAATTCTGCCCACTGCCAGGAGTTCGATCCTGACCGGCTCAAGGTTGACTCAGCCTTTCATCCTCCCAAGGTCGGTAAAATGAGGACTCAGATTGTTGACTCTGTAAACCGCTTAGAGAGGGCTGTAAAGCACTATGAAGCTGTATATAAGTCCAGGTGCTATTGCTATCGCTAACCACCTGCAAAGATCAAAACTCTTCCCAAATTCTCAAAACCCAAAGGACATCTATGGCCTTGCGTGACATGGTGTCCTGCAGGCATTTTGTACTGAAGCTCTCATATTCACCAGCAAATACTGCTGAAAAATATAGCACAAGGTTAACCTAGCTTTCCACCTTGTGAAGTCAAGTGAGCAAATAGGAACATTTATGCAGGGAGTTTGTCAAAAAGTCTTTGGCAGATCAGACAAAAGCAGAATGGCATGAAAATATCTGTTAGTTAAAGGGCAGAACAGAATTTTCTACCAAAGCTAGAAATAATAGACTGACCTTTAAAATGTATCATACTTGTATTATTTTTGTGTTTTCACTGAAATACGAATGCTCCTATTTTTGAGAATTCGGTGTAAATAGCGAGACCACTACTATGGGCTTTTTTTCTTTTTCTAGTAATGTTACTGTATTTACATTGTTGATATTGTCATAATTTCAATTTACATCATTAAAATATACAGATATTGAGAAATTGCTTTGTGAGCTGTATCTCATTTTACTTTTCTAAGATATTTCAAAAAACGTTAACTTTTCACTATACCGCTATAAATATCATTTATGTCAATTGAAGTAATCCTTGCATTGACCTCATAATGCAAATTTCTGCAAATTGCCTCAATTCTGGCTTGTTTCAGGCTGATGAACAAATAAAATGACATAAATGTACAAAAGTGACATAAATACCGGTAGGTACAAATGGTTTATGTAAAAATAACATATGTTTAATTCATGCACACAGTTTTAGATGGAATCAATTTGTTCAGCATTGGGGGGGGATATATTTGGATATAAATTTGATTCACTTCATCTACTGCGAATGGTAGTTTATTAAATCAAGGTTTCATTACTGCAGTTTTGTGAGCGATTGCAGTGAAGGTCACTTTTCCTGGTAGTGATGGTCCAAAAGGCTGGTCAAGCTGGTGGTTAGTCTTTTAAAAAAAATGGAGACACCTTGAATGACTTTGCTTTCCATTGTGTTTACTTGTGAAAAGTTTTGTCCCAATAGATTTTTAATCAGTTTCTGAAACAATATCCCCCAGGCATGGATGATAGTGCACATATTAAGCATAAGCCTCCCTTGTTTTGGTTGCCATGATGTAAAAAAAGACGTTGAGACTCTAGAAAGAGTGCAGAGAAGAGCAACAAAGATGATTAAGGGACTGGAGGCTAAAACATATAAAGAACGGTTGCTGGAACTGGTTATGTCTAGTCTGATGAAAAGAAGGACTAGGGGTAACATGATAGCAGTGTTCCGATATGTCAGGGGTTGCCACAAAGAAGAGTCAAGCTATTCTGCAAAGCACCTGAGGGCAGGACAAGAAGCAATATGTGGAAACTAATCAAGGAGAGAAGCAACCTAGAACTACGAAGAAATTTCCTGACAGTTAGAACAATTAACCAGTGGAACAACTTGCCTCCAGAAGTTGTGAATTCTCCAACACTGGAAGTTTTTAAGAAGAGATTGGATAACCACTTGTCTGAAATGCTATAGGGCAGTGATAGCTAACCTTTTTGTCGTCACGTGCACCAATAATGCAATGTGCACGCAACCCCCCGCGCACCCTGCCCCCTGCGCATGCACATGCGATCCCCCGTGTGCACCCTGCCCCCTGCGCATGCGTGCGTGACCCCCCGTGCTCACCCTGCCCGTGCATGCGTGTGCGACCCCCCCACATGTGCCCCATCTCCACATGCACACATGACCCCCATGCATGCATGCGTGACCCCCCATGCGCGCACTGCCCTCCCCGCACATGCGCACACAACCCCTGCACCTGCACCCTGCCCTCCCCCGTGCATGCACACACAACCCCTGCACCTGCACTCTGCCCTCCCCTGCATGCGCGGCAGAGACCTGAAAACCAGCTGGCCGGTGGAGGCACGCATGCATGTGCGGTGGAGCTGAGCTGGGGCGACGGCTCACGTGCCCGCAGAGAGGGCTCTGCGTGCCACGTGCCACAGGTTCATCATCACGGCTATAGGGTTTCCTGCCTAAGCAGGGGGTTGGACTAGAAGACCTCTAAGATCCCTTCCAACTCTGTTATTCTATTCTATTCTATTCTATTCTATTCTATTCTATNCTGTTCTGTTCTGTTCTGTTCTGTTCTGTTCTGTTCTGTTCTGTTCTGTTCTGTTCTATTCTATTCTATTCTATTCTATTCTATTCTATTCTATTCTATTCTATTCTATTCTATTCTATTCTATTCTACTCTACTCTACTCTACTCTACTCTACTCTACTCTACTCTACTCTACTCTACTCTACTCTACTCTACTCTAAGCACATTCAACCCTAGCATCCTTTTTTTCATCCCAGTAGCTATTGGGAATAAAAGCACTTGCCAGTTAAAGGTAATATCCCTAGTTCGGGGGAAGGCTGAAGGACTTTATGTCAAGCAGTGGAAGTCTTTTAGAGTTCTTATTTCCATGGCCACCAATTTCTTAGAAGCAGATACCTGAATCTCCAAAACTTGATTACTGCAGTTTTCCCCGATCTACTTCCCTACAAATTTTATTGCATGACAATATCCATTCACTCCAGTCAATATGTGGGCTACTGCCTTAGAGTGGATCAATGTTTTTAAGTGGATCACCATTTTGGAGTACAAGCAATTTTAACATGAGATGTGAACCAGTAATGGGTTGCAAATCCCATCGCTACCGGTTCGCGCTCGCGCGACACTTTTGCGCAGAAGCGTCCGGGGCGGGTGGGCAGAGCCTCCCACCGCTGCCGCTATCGGTTCGTAGATCCGGGCCGTACCGGTAGCAACCCACCGCTGATGTGAACCCACCCATTATGGTTTAGTGGTGTGTAGTTTAACTGTAAGGTAGAATTCATATTGAACCAAGGATTCTACACTAGAATCCAAATGGCTTATTTTCTGGAGTACAACGTACATTGATGCTGGCTTAACCTCTGCAGTACTATAACATTACAATGACGGATGGCTGGGGAATGCTATTGCAGCTATAATTTTGACTAGGATCAGGGGACACAGGAGACCAATATTGTTTCACCTGCTGATTCTCATTTGAATGATTTATCCTTCAAACACAAATTTAATTTCTTGGACTGCCCCCTCCCTTAACTTCCTACTTCCCTCATAACTACCTTCTCATGCATCATTTTCCCATATGATTCATTTAGTCCTACAATTCTGTGGCTAGGAAGACTTTGAGATCTGTTAACTTAAGTCCTAGACTTCAGTCTCTGTTTATTCTCTGTCTGGAGTATTCATGTTAGGAATGTATTACAAACTATCTGTCTAGTGGGTTGCATTTTTAAGAATTAAATCAGTCTTCCTGTTGATTTTGAAAGATCAAAATCTTATTTATATAAAAGTAAAATATATAATGTACTTCTTGAAATATAAAATGTACTTCGTTTAGTGAAAATGTTCACCAAAATCATTTTAGTTGCCTTGAAGAATATACAGGTGTATTTGCCCATTTAAACAGTATGCATCTTGTTCTGAATTGACAGATGAATACAGGAATTCTGTTGCTATACCTGGCAAATACCTGAGTGAACGGACAGAGATGGTTACACAGGTGCTCTTCCAAACTCTTTAAGATTTTGATCATGAGTGCTTTCTGGGTGGGATTGAATTCCCTTTGTGGAGCAACTCTGCCATCAGGGTATCTTTCTAGTGCTGATGCTGGACAGTCACATAATATTAGTGGGAAAAAGAGGGTATTTTTGTCAACCTTGATTGACAGAGCAAGTCCATACTTACAGTACTTGCAGAAGCAAGAGCTGTTTTTAGTGACTCATCTGTTGGCAATCTCATGGTTGACTATTGCAATGTGCTCTTCATTGTGTGACCTGCCAAAACTCTCTAGAAATTACAGCTCGTCTAGAATATGGTATCATGAGTGCTTCAGAAGGCTTCCTTGGATTCCACACTATTTTAATCCTGAAACTATTTGCCTGGTTGTTGGCTGACTTTGCAGCCCAGTTCAAGGTACTCATACAGTAGAAGAATATAAAGCTCTACAAGTCTAAGTATCAAGGCAGTTACAGAATTGCATACTTCCCACATCTGATATTGGGATATCAGTGGGGTATGTTTTGTGGTCCTATTATGGGTATATACAGTATTTTATATTAATGAATTCAGTTTTCTCCTTGGCAAGATTCATATCACAGATTAAACGGTCATTGCAATTGAAGCATAAAAAGCATCTCAATATTTGTTTACGTTCCCAAGGCTTTAAAATGCCAGCATTTGAGCATTTGTGTGTTTTGATCATTACATTTTTAAATGGACATTAATTATGTTTTTTATAGTATCTTACATGCCACATAGCACCATTAAGGGAGCAGATGACGTATAAATTCTTTAAATAAATGAATAACTTATGTATCCATGTAACTCAGAATGAAATTGTGCTGAAAAAAGAGACAGGATTAATTGGATCATTAAACAACCAGACAAAACTAAAATCATCAACCAAACACATCCAAAAGACAGATCATGTGCCAAGATTCTAGGAGATGTTTACAGTAGCATAGGACATAGTCTTTTTTTTTTTTTTTTTGCTGTGAATCAGTTTGACCCTTCTGTGACCTTATTCCCTTGTCATATCAGGACAATGACTTCTGAATGGCTGGACTGAGTCATTATAAGAAATGCAGGCTCTTTGACAGTACAGTTGTAAACCATTGAGGTCAATAAGGTGAATGATAAACAGAAAGGTGGGTTGGATTTTCTGAACGATGTGTTGGTTTCAGAAACAGCATACACTGTGCTACTGCTGCCCAATGATTTTTTTTTTTGAATATATGTTTTATTGGTACATTTTTTCATTCAAACATAAAAAAAATCCATGTCTATCTGAACAGCGTGTTGTCTGAGAATAATTAATTTTAAGTAAAGGTACAACAATAACCATAATCGTACTAGTAATCTTAATAAATATATCAATATTAATCATAAAATAATAAAACAATTAGTTTGTCCATCTTTCAATATTTTCAATACAAATTTTTATTATCTCATTGAATTCTTTTTATATTCTAACCTCTGTTTTTGTTAGATTAGATTAGATTTATTATATTTGTATGCCGCCCAACTCCCAAAGGACTCTGGTTAACCATTGGTAAAATATATCCCATGTTAACAAGTATTCTGTTTCTTCCTTTTCTTTTATCTTAAATGTCAATCTATCCATCTCAGAGCATTCTAATTTTTTTTTATTACACTTTCATCTGTCGGGACCTCATCATTTTTCCATTGTTGTGCAAACACTATTCTTGCTGCCATTACTACATGCAAAATTAAATATGTATTCCCTTTATTATACTGTTCTGGTAGTATCCCCAGCAGAAATATTTCTGGTTTCCAATCTATGTGTTGTTGTATCATTTTTTCTAACCAAGTATGTATTTTAGTCCAGTTTTTTTTTTTCCTTTTTGCTGCCCAATGATTTTTGAGGCCCCCCCCCCGACTAATCAAATTGTTTCCAATATTATAGCACAATTAGAAGAGAATATTTGTAGTCAGGGTTGAACCGAGGATCCATGATGCTCTCTGATCTTGGATATTTTCAAGTAGAGGTTTCATTATCAAACTAAGTAGCATCAGCAGTGCTAATAGGGAATGGGGTTTGGTCTCATTTTATATGCATATTTGTATAAAATGAGAACAAAACCAACTCCCTGTTAGCACTGCTGATGTTACCTGGTAACATCATGTATATAAAATGTATATAAAATGAGAGCAAACCCCCTCTCCCTATAAGCACTGTTGTTACCTAATTCAATAAAGAACTGAACATCAGTAAACATCTGCATGAAAACAACCAAGTTCAGAAAATGACCCTATAGTACAATTAAATATTCAGCCGCACACTGATTGATTTGATTTTTATTGCTCTCCATCTCAAAGACACAATGTGGGGCAGCTAACAATATTAAATACAAGTAGCCCTTGACACAACAGTTCATTTAGTGACCGTTCAAAGTTAGAACAGCACTGAAAAAAGTGACTTATGACCATTTTTCACAGTTACAACCTTTGTAGCATCCCCATAATCATGTGATCAAAATTCAGATGCTTGGCAACTGGTTCATTACTTATGACTGTGTCCCGAGGTTCATATGATCACCTTTTGCAACCTTCTGACAAACAAAGTCAATGGGCAAGCCTGATTCACTTAACAACTGTGTTATTTACAACTACAGTGATTCACTTAACAATTGTGGCAAAAAAGGTTGTAAAATAGAGCAAAATTCATTTAACAAATGTCTCACTTAGCAACAAATTTTTGGGCTCAATTGTGGTCATAAGTTAAAGACTACCTGTAGGAAATCAAAACAAATACATATACAATGAATTAAAACATCCAGCAACCAGGAAAAATAGACAGCCATTCACACAACCAGGAAACAGGCTGTGTTACAAATCCAGACCTCTAGGTTCAGGCACAGAAACAGATCATTAAGGCTGTACTAAAGGCCAGCCGATTTGTATCAGATTTTAAAAGTAAAAGAAATACAATATTACATCTGTGATAATCAATTCTAGTGTAGTTTATTATGTCAGAGGTCTAATAAAGGGGAAGAAGCAGCAGTACATGAAACAGAAATCTGTTTTCACGCAAAGAAGAAGTTAAATTTTGATATTCTATAATAGGAAACAGATTGTAACAAGCTTGACACTGCACAACCATGGAGAAGACACAGCATTTGATTTCTCTCTCTCTCTTCTGTTACTGTATCCTACATCCTGAAGAACTAATGGATGCTTAAATATCAGCTAATTATTAGTTCAGTTTTGAATGACATGCTAAGACATATTGCTTAAGAAGACTAATCAACTATCAAGTGTGGTTAATAGCTTTAAGCTTTAAGTAACCATGTTTCCAAGTGCAGACAGACGAGTCACAACCCTGCATAGCATGTACTATAGTGACAGTATCTGGGCTCACACATAATACTAAGCCATAAAGTGACTTAATTTGTTTATGTGCAACATTAAGTGAGAACCACAATAGTATGGCTTATTCAACACTCCATTTAAAAAAAAACATTAAGTGTTCCATGTGATAAACCTAAATTACACACAATTTGTCTTCCACATATGCTTTCCTCTTTTAACTATGAATGCATAGTTAATGTTAAGCATTTAACTATGAATTTTATCTGCAATTTGTATTTGTTATGTTCTAACTGTTATAACTGTGTTGCATGGTTCCAACCAGGTCCAGCGTTTGAGCGGGAAAAAGCTCAAACGCCATTGGCTGGTCTGTCTGACAGCTCCCTATAAAAGGGCAAGCTGTCAGACTGCTCTTTGCTGGTTGCTGATACAAGAGCTGAAATAAAGAGCTGCTTTGGAAGTCTGTCTCCTGTCATCTCTACCCACTATCTAACAGTGGCGACGAGGGCTTGGGCCAGGAGAACTGTGACTAGCTTCTTCAGCACTTTCAACCAGCCAGGCAGACATCTGCCTGCCGCTGATACAAGAGCTGAAATAAAGAGCTGCTTTGGAAGTCTGTCTCCTGTCATCTCTACCCACTATCTAACAGTGGCGACGAGGGCTTGGGCCAGGAGAACTGTGACTAGCTTCTTCAGCACTTTCAACCAGCCAGGCAGACATCT
>QLTV01003284.1:1082375-1128642 GCA_003457575.1 Thermophis baileyi | reverse complement strand
CCTGGCCGCACAGTCCGCTGCCTCACCGCCATCTGAATTGCGCAGGTCTAGTAGGGCTCCTAAACGCCCCGCCTACCTGCGTGATTACGTATGCTGGACTGCTCCATCCAGGAGGGGAGGGGTGTTATGTTCTAACTGTTATAACTGTGTTGCATGGTTCCAACCAGGTCCAGCGTTTGAGCGGGAAAAAGCTCAAACGCCATTGGCTGGTCTGTCTGACAGCTCCCTATAAAAGGGCAAGCTGTCAGACTGCTCTTTGCTGGTTGCTGATACAAGAGCTGAAATAAAGAGCTGCTTTGGAAGTCTGTCTCCTGTCATCTCTACCCACTATCTAACAGTATTGCTTGATGTTTTGTTTTGTTTTGCTTTGCTTTGTTTATTTGCTTTTAACATAGCTTTTTTAGCAACAGTTTTATCTTTTGGATTTTTTTTTTAAAAGAGAAAGAACCAGGTCCTCCTTGACTTTGCCAATTTCCATTGCATCCCTCACCACGGGTCCAGGTGGCTAGACTGCTGTGCATTGTAATTCAGCAATATTTAGAGGCCACAAAATGTCTTGCTGCTGAATGAGAAGAATGTAATTAGCAAGTAGAATATAATAGTGATAGGAAAATATTGAATTAAAACAGCATGAAAGAAGATTGAAATAGCACAATAAAACGAGATGAGATTAAGAGTCAGAAGTAGGCTAAATGTTCTGAGATGCTTCCAATTGCTCTTATTTTCTGTTTCCCTTGGCTACATAGAAACACCTGTAAAACCCTAACTTCATCAACAAAGAGATAGCTTGAAATGGATTGTGTTTATAAAAGCTATTTAAACAAATTGCATGCCCTTTTCTTGCTGCTTTTATAGACTCGCAATTCCTTTAAGGAATTCGGGATAACTTTCAAATCTCTGTTTAGACATGAAAGCTCTCTGTATGGGGGCATCTCCTTTCATTCCTTAAAAGGGCAGGGATTTTAATGGGGAGGCTGCAGGGCAGGGGTGGGTTCTAACTTATCTCGCTGCCAGTTTGCTTCCTCCCGTGCCGCGTGGCCGCACATGCACAGTAAAAAAAAAATTAAAAAAATTTAAAAAGCCAAAAACAAGATGGTGATGCATACGCAGTGCCAGAAGTCAGCTTCTGCGCATGCTCAGAAGGAAAAAATAAATAAATTTTTAAAAAAAATTTAAAAAAATTAAAAAAGATGGCGGTGCCCACGGACCGGCACCGACCAAACCGGATCGGTGACATCATCGTGACATCACCAACAGGTCGCTACCGGTTCGGGCGAACCGGTCCGAACCGGGAGGAACCCACCTCTGCTGCAGGGGTAGAATACTATACTTTCATAATCTAGAATTTGTCACTTATGTATTGAATTGTATTCTCTGGTTGATTAGAGTTAATTTTAATCTCACTCACAATGGATGAGTTCAGAAGAGAGTTCCGAGTGTGAAAGGACAAATTGATTGACCCTTTTCTCATGTCAAAATGGAGATAGGTATCTCACTTCAGAAGTCTGTAGGTTTCAAGAAGAAAGAGGAACAAGTAACTCATTTTCCACATTTAACTTATCGTTCAATATTTACTTCTTCCGGGTAAGGGATTTTTACTTGAGTTTTTAGGGGAGATTTAATGTTGCTCTGAATATTACTTTTTTAGATTCATTTTGTGTTTAGCCAGTCTAGATATGAGGGCTGCCCTTCTGTGTTGAATCCTATTTATTAAACTCTGTTAAAATAAGAACCTTTTGCCAGATCATTGGTGTATTTAAATTAGTTCATGTCTAGGATGGCTATAAACAGCATCTCCAAAGCTTCTCCAAACTTTACCTGGGAATACCAGGGATTGATCCTGGGCCTTTTGCATACAAAGCAAATGTCTCCCACTCAGCTTCTGTTAACTCTTCAACGTAAAATAATCTCCTTTTGAAATCAGATCCAATCAAAACAAGGTTCAGGCACCATTTAATAAATATTATTAATTAGTAATAATTAATCAACTCAGTCTATTTCTTCAGATTAAATCAGCAGGCCAGTTCAGTACACAGATGCACTAGGGTGATTTTTAAATGACTTTATAATAAAAGGTTTGTTATATCTGAAGTATGTTTCTTTTATTTTGAATGAGGACAAAAATAATGCATTCAGTTCAAGTGTCTCCTAGAATGTAAAGGAGACTGATGCTAGCCTGTACAATTATAATCAAGGCAGTAGGCAGTACCAACAAAAAACCAGAAGCAATGAACAGAATAGTAAAGAGTTTAGTTCTAAGATTTTCAGCATGAAACAAAGGCTGCTCATTATCCTTGTTGGATTCATTAAGTCTTATTGAATAAATTAATGTAGAAAACTCTCAGAATAACAGCAGATGATCACAGTACATTACCACCTACTGCTCACATATATAGATCAAGTTCACACATCATATTAAATCACCGTTTGTTTCAATCACAGTCGGAACAACCAGATTGGGGAGCGTCACCCAACTTATTAAATCAAAATTGAATAAATCATAATATGCCTTATTACAATGTTTGAAGCCAGCTACATACATGTACATCATTTCCATTAATCTTATGATTATTATCAAAGAAATATCACTTATCGTTTTATTCAACAGCTTTTCCCTGTGTGTTTCTCTGATTTCAATAACATTGAACTTCAATATTTTTCTGTACAATAAGACAGTCTAGGGCAGTGTTTCCCAACCTTGGCAACTTGAAGATGTCTGGATTTCAACTCCCAGAATTCCCCAGCCAGCGAATGCTGGCTGGGGAATTCTGGGAGTTGAAGTCCAGACATCTTCAAGTTGCCAAGGTTGGGAAACACTGATCTAGGGTAAACTGGCAAAATCATCTGCATGAAATAAATGCCGTCAATTTCTCTGCATGCACCTGTTCTTGCAAAATTTGCTTGATTAGTAAGAACAGCTAGAGTGGCTTCTTTATTACCTTCCATTCCTTGCAAAGCCAGACTCACAGAAGGCTATTCCATCTGGAAGTGGGCTTTTTCAGTTCCTGTTTTGGAGAATTCCTCACTGCATAACGTCTAATTCCAATCCTTGATTTTATCCTCTCAGCTTTCCTTTACTTCTCAATCTTCTGACTGATTTATTGAAGGCTTAAGTGCATCGACAGCATTTTTAAAGTCATAGTTTTAAAGACAGAATATATTTTTAAATTGTGATTGCGCAGATAGAGTGATCTTTCTTTGATCATTGAATGCACTTATGGAAAAATGTTTAAGGAATGTTTGTGGTAACACCAGATGTACATTGGCTGAGTACATGACTTTACTTTTGCATGTAGACCAATAGACCATCATGCAACATTATTGAGTAGGAAACTGAACAATTTGCAGCAAATGTTAGATTGTTTGCCCGATGCAACAAACAGTACAGATCTGAAAATAAATGTATCAAAGACCAAAGTGCTTGTCTTTAAGAGAAAAATTAAGTGAGCTTTGCAAGATATATAAATGGTGAAAATCTGGAACAATCAGATAAACAAATGTTCATCAGTAACATTATTACAAAAGATGGGGAAACTAATGGATTCTTTTTGACCATGCAAATGATGGTTAAAAAAATAGTTGCATGGTAGTCTTTTGTGAGGAATGAATGTTTATTAAAAGCAAAAACACCAGTGTCTGAAAGTATGCTTCCATCCACTTGTATGTCAGAGGAAACATAAAAGTGAGATGAAAGAAGTAGGACTTGATAACGTGACACAAGGAGGCACAATAAGATGAGAATAGGTTGAAGAACAAATCAGTGATGAATCAATGTAGACTGAATATAAAAGTGAGTGACCAATACAAAATAAATATGTTGAAATGGTTTGGTTATACAGGGATTAAATCAGAGAAGACACCTGGCCAGAAACTGGAAGGTGATGAGTTATAGTTGTACGTCAGGCATGCGACTATATGGGCCAGTCACTCTCTCTCAGCCCAACTCACCTCACAGACTTATTGATGTAAGGAAAAATGGGAGGAGGGAGTATTAGTTATTTTCGCCAGCTTGAGTTATTTATCGGTAGTTCTCATCTTACGGTCACAACTGAGCCCAAAATTTCCATTCCAATAATTTACTTTCCAAAACACCAGAAGGCAGGACAAGAAACAATGGATGGAAACTAATCAAGAAGAGAAGCAACCTGGAATTAAGGAGAAATTTCCTAACAATTAACCAGTGGAACAGCTTGCCTTCAGAAATCGTGGGTGCTTCATCACTGGAGGTTTTTAAGAAGGGACTGGACAGCCACTTGTCTGAAATGGTATAGGGTCTTCTGCTTGAGCAGGGAGCTGGACTAGAAGACCTCCAAGGTCCCTTCCAGCTCTATTCTGATTCTGATTTAAAAAACAAAAGGGAATGTGTAAACTAGATATGGTGGAAGCCAGTTTGGTTTGCAAGGAGAGACACTTACCAAAAGGAATAGTGCACGGTGTTTGGGTAAACTAGATTGAATTGTATTTCATATCTCTTATTTCATGTTCCATTTTTTTTTACTACTATTTTTAACTTCTTTTCAGGTCTTTGCATCACTTATACATGAAAGATATTGTGCAGTCATGTAAGTATGTAAATTTACACTTGTATGCATTTTTTAAGTTTCTTCTTAAACTATTTAATTATTCTGTTTATAACCTCTTTTTCCTCCACGAACTCAAGGTAGCATACACAGATGCTTCTCTGAGCATTTCTTAAATAGAAAAGTGGGACAAAATATTTTAAATAAATAAGGAATATTTATTGCCATCAACATTAAGCTGATCTGTCTGTTTTAGCATAGCTCCATTCCCTCTTCCCCACCTTTTTTAAAATAGAGACATTTCCTTTTCCCCAGTCCTCCTTAAAAATCACACAAAGTGGCTCTGAAATGACAACACCAAGCTCAATCAAAGGCCCTCACATGTAATTGGCGATCCTGGAGATTTAAACGCATTCATGGCAACCAAGTGCTCTCTTAACCATCTTTAATTACCTGGGTTGCCACTCCGCTTTTTTGTCAATCATTCAAGCTTACAACACATTTTTCCTCTGGGGAGGAGGCAGAAAGTAGAGTTGTGGCTGTCACTGGATGCTGTTAGCTTTATGTTAAATCCATCTTAAGCCTATCTAAGTCATGGATTGGAGATGAAATGAAGGCAATGAGGACATGGGGCAAAAATGATGTTGCAAAGCATCTTTATATTGTGATAGGTGCAAGTGAGGAAAGACTCTTATCATATCTTATACTTCAGACATGGTCTTCCAGTACAACTGATTAGCATTCTGAATGGGTTGATCACCATCCTTTTCTCCACTGTATAATAGATGAAACAGAATCTCATTAGCAAAACTTCAATAGGTTTACAAACACCATTAACAGTTCTGTCTTCTCATCTAACACCTTTCTTTAAGGATTTCAAGGAGCTTTGATGATAAGTAATTACCTTACCACAGAGCACCCATTAAAGGGGGAGCTCTGGTTTTACCTGTTTATATTGCCACTGTGATTAAGGGAGGGGGGGGAATCATCATGCCATATGTTACACCCTGCTTTCCATTTACCAGTCTCTCACCGACAGATTGGTGCTAGGATACATGTCGGCAATATTTTATTCATAGTAATAGAAGTTTTGTTTCTGTTATCTCCTAAAAAAGCTCTTATCTTTTAAATGATCTTGATCCTGAGCAAGTCAGCTCTTGCTCTTAGGCCATTCTATGTGGTTGCTATATAAAGGCGCCATCTTGAATGCCTTAGTTCTGAACAAAAAGCTGCATTCCTCTGGGCACAATATAGTTGCAATTCTAACTGAATGCAGTGAGACATTTCCTGAGTATTCTCTTGAAATCTAAGCTAGGATATATTCCCACAGTTCAAGTTAAGTGCGTTGGAGAGGAGAATAAAACGCAAAGATTCCAGTAGGAGAACATTTCTGGCAATCCACTTCTACTTCTAATTTAGATTTTACATTTATTAGACTCTGTAAAGAATTTAGTTGGTGTTATAAATTGGCAACCTTCTTGCAACTTATCGCTCTAAACATCCGTTCTATCCACAACCAGCATGGCCACAAAGCTAGCACCCTCCAGATCTGAAAGGACAACAAATGCCAGAATTTATCAGCCAGAATTGATAGCCATACTGACTGGGAATTCTGGGAACTGCAGTGCCAAAGTTCCAGATTGAATACACTTGAGCTTTCTCATTGTACAAGTTGAGCTAGAAGAGATGGAGAATTTAAATGTGTTCATTTGCAGATAGGACTGCATGCAATGTCTGTATGACCTGAACAAAGTGTACACACACACCACACACATAAACACAGTAACTGTGATGATATGCAACACATTTTCATTCAAAAAAGAATCATAGATTGCCTATGTATAAACCTACTATATTAGGGCTGACTTTAGTAGGAGGGAAGCAGATAGAATAAAGTCAATTCGGAGAAATAGAAAAATGCAGGGGGATGCAATTACTTAAAAAGCTGTTTGTTCTGATATTTGACAAGCAAACATTTCCCTGTCTACTTCCCCTCTCCACAAGCCTTGAAAAAGGTACACAATGTGATTTTTGTCAGGAAAGGAAAGTCTTACTTGTCCTGAAAGTCTTACTTTCACTGTATAACTTTCCATCACAAACACAGCTTATCTGTGAAGGGAAACTGATGACAATGCGTAATTTTATCTCTGGCTTGTGCTTCAACAGCTTTCAGATTAGAAATTCAAAGCAACATGAAGGTGAAGGGAAAGGGAAAGCCTCATGAAGAAGACAGTGGCACATCAGTTCGAAACTGCGGCCAAAAAAGCTACATCGATGGACCCCTGAAGTGAGCAGGGGACAAACTTAGCTCAGAAGCTTAACTTTAATCCAGTGTTGGCTAACCTTTTTGTCGATGCATGTGAAAGTGACCCCCCTGCATGCCCCCCCCACGCAGTCAAGGTACCTGACAAAGACAAAATTGAAGTGTATAAAACTTAAGAAAACAAAAGCAATTAAAACAAAAATTAAAATAATTAAAATTTAACAGCTTGACAAAATATTTTTTTTTTTAACCATCTTCTTAAATACTGCAAGGGGAGCAGTCCAGAGCATCTCTTTGGAAAAGGTATTTCCAGAGCGTGGCTCTGGAAAATCATTTTCTGTATATCCAAAACCTGAGTTTTTGGCCAGGAAAAATAAACGGGAGGCGGGGGGAGAGAAATCTTCAGCCCGGTTCTTAGCGGGAGAGACAGCCTCATGCATAATCAAGCCTTAAGTCACTTAAAATTGTGCCTGGTAAGCAATTGGTAGCTAATGGAGATCTTTTAAAATAAACATCCTCTGATCCTCTGGATCTTCCAATGGAAAATAGCTTGGCTAACATAGACACTTTTCAAGGGTAGCTCATGTTAAGTACATTGTGGTCCTAACAAAGATGTAATTTCCCTTAGGTCCGATTGGCTCAGTTGGTGCCCTAACTGGGCAAATGTGCTCCTCACAACCACTGCCACCTGAAAGTCCAGTAGATGCTGGAAATCAAGAAGCCTAAACTGCAGACTTGCTCTTGCTGGGGAGTGTTTTTATTGTTTAAAGAGGCAAAAAATCTTAGATATCTGGAAATCAGCCACCATACATCATATAGAACAGCATCTTTTGTCAATCCATGCCTTTGGTTACTTCTGAGTAGGCATACATACAGGAAAGGGTGGCGTGCAAGCAATGACTTTGATTATTCTTTGGTCATTCAGAATTACAATTTAGCCCTTGAAACCTTTCAGAATTGAACTGAAAAAGACTTTCTGTCCCTTGTTGTCTGATGTAGTGTTTTACCACTCCTTGACTATACAGTAACCTTGATACTCCTCCATTTACTGCTCTGAAATTCTCCTTTGGCATGATCTGGAATACATACATGTCACTGAACTTTTCAGCAAATCACTTACTAGTTAGTTTCCCAGTTAAACTTACAAAGCCCTGTGCTAAGTCTGTTTATACAGGGAGCCTTCTAATTCCCTCCTGAAAGTCTCTCCTTGAAATCACAGTACTGAGCTAAAGTAATCAGATCCCATAATTTGTTTTTCAAAAAGAAAGAGCTAAATAGCTGGATTCCTGGTACTTGGAGAACTGTCTTCTCCTACCTATAAAATCATCCCAAGAAAGACTATTACCGTATTTTTCGGTGTATAAGACGTACTCCCCCCCCCAAAAAAAGTGGATGGAAATGTCTGTGCGTCTTATACAGTGAATGTTTCCGAAGCCCCGCCCACCCACCAGCCCCCACCCTTCGGCCTCTGCCTCCCAGCAATTTGCCTCCTTGCAGCAAACAGCCTGGTCAGCTTCAGCACAGCCTGATTTAGCATGAGCAGCTGATTGGAGGTTGGATCTGCCTCCCGGAATACTGCCTATCAGCCCGTTCCAGGCAGTGGGGATCGCCGCCGCCACCTATCCCCGCCGCCTGGAACGGAACAAAAATGGGGCACGCGGAGGCCAAAAATGGGGTGCACAGAGGCCGAAAATAAGATGCATGGAGGCCGAAAATGGGACATGTGCAGGCAGCGATAGGCGGCAGCGGCCTACAACCTGGAACAGCTGATAGGCGGTATTCCCCACAACCCCACAACCTGGAACAGCTGATAGGCGGTATTCCGGGAGGCAGATCCAACCGCCAATCAGCTGCTCGTGCTAAATCAGGCTGTGCTGAAGCTGACCAGGCGGTTTGCTGTTTGCTGCAAGGAGGCAAATTGCTAGGAGGCAGAGGCAGATTTTTTTTTCTTGTTTTCCTCCCCAAAAGCTAGGTGCGTCTTATAGTCCGGAGCATCTTATAGTCTGAAAAATACGGTAGTAGTTCCTCATTTCCGTGATGTGAGGGGGGATGAAGTTAGGAAATACTAACCATGATCATGGTTATGTTTTTATAGAATAGTTCTCTCTTGATGGCTCCTTCTCCAATGTCTTTGCAAAATATGACAAAAATCAGGTTGTTCCAGAAAGTATTTGGTGGCTAATTCTCCCATCTTTATTATTTTTATCATTATGTTTGTTGGTTTTAATAGTTTATCACTTAATACATAGTTATTAGACTTTATTAATTCTGCCAATTAGTTATTGATTGTAAGCATGTATTACTAATGTTTAGTGGCTAATTATAAGTTTCTGTGAGTCTTGGGCAGATTTGGTGATATTGAAACATAATTAACTATTTAATGAATTAAGACAACAAATAAAAGACTGTACATTTGAGTAGTCTATTGAGTGTCTCTCAAATACAGCTCATCCCTTTTTCCTGTTCCTTCACTAGTCCACCCCTTAACTATTCCTCCTTATTTGCTGTGCAGGTGTCTTAATGAGGTAGAAGAATAGACAGTTGATGTTAGGCCCAAAGAACCAAGAATGACATGTGGAGTTACTTCTGAGTGGTGCTTTAATCGTTGCTAGGGAGGGTTTTATCTTGCTCTCTTCCTGCCCACCAGACATTCCAGGTTTCGCTCTCTCTCTTTGGGATAGAGCCTCTCCCCTCCTGCAACTCCAAACTACAATTAATGAGGAAGGAGAAAAAATGGCAGAAGTCATAATTGCTGTAGATACTTTGATTTCCTAAAAGGACAAGTTATCTTCAGACAAAATAGGCAACTGTACTATAAATGGCTTCTAAAAATTCTCTGGCAAACTAGCCCATTTTCCATTGAAAGAAAGCTGTACTAGATGGCCTTTCCTTCCTTCAAAAGTGCAGAAGGGGGATTCCATAAGTAAAGCAGTGTTGTAATCCAGTCTGTCTTTCCTTCGCACATAACCATGAACCATTTATGGTTCTGACCTCATTCCAACTCTCCTTTTCCATCTTACATTCCATCTTACATGACCTCATTCCAACTCTCCTTTTCCATCCTTACATGACGTTGATTTAAATTCCTGACATGCATAGACCATTACTTGACTTCAGTGTAAGGATCAAGCAGCAAAGAACCGGAAATCGGAACTAAGCTGGTGGTAAAAAATTTTCTTTTGGTAAATAATGATGATTCACAAGAAAAAGAGGATCAGCTGTTTTATTACTGTTTTATGAGGCAGCAAGAGAGAAATATTGTGTCCATAGATTGCTTGTTTTAATGTTTTTTTTGGGGGGGGGGAGGAACAGTGCTCTGGTCTTGCTGAAAATAAATATTTAGTACCTGAACTTCTATAATCTTGACAAAGCCTCTGTTAAATGCACTGTGCTCAGGCAGCTTTTTTTCATTTTTGGAGGAACGAGGCTATGAGCAAATGGATGGGCAAAGGCTAAGATCAGGCAAATCATCCTTGGACTCTAGGCAAAACAGCCAATGATTTGGCCATCAATACCCCAATCAATAGCTAGAGGGCCACACAGAACCAGGCACCATATAAATACTATGCATGAAATAACCCAAAGCACACATTCCGGTAGAGAGAAGCTCCCTGATGATGGGCTCCAGCATGAGTCCAAAAACTTGGAAGACTAAACTTCTGGTCCCAGTGACCAACTCAGACTGGATCTAGGCAAAAGTCTCTGTTGAATGGCCAGTCATGCTATAGATCACCTGTTGTCTACAAGATAGGAATCCACTTGCTTAAAGGTGATTCTGGAGAACAGAGGTTAGGTATGAATCAAATCTTTATTACATCACTGGCTTCTATATTTTAAGAATTGTCTTCCTTCTACAGAGATATGTCTGTCTGGGCAGCAGTTTCTCCTGGTGAAGTAATTACTTGTTGACTGGAAGGTTGCCAGCCTCCATTGCAGACTTTCCCAAAAGATGCATACTCTTTCCATTCATAATGATTCACTTCTATTCTGCATAACTGGCATTAGTCATTGTTGCCACACATCCCTGCACAACAGATGCTGCTGCCACATATCCTTACCCAGAAAGAAAAATGAAAATGCAAAGAACATTTTGTCGTCCTATCTGTACTATTTCAGTATATAAATCAAAGCAAGTAATTATAATTTTACCAGATACACCTGATCCCATTCTTCTATTCTGCATGTCTTTGGATTAAAAAAAGAGAGTAAGGAAAAGCAGCTCATATTGTACAATATGTTTCTAATGAAAAGATTTGATTTGGTAAGTATAAAAGTAGGTCAGAATTCAGCAACTTTTGAGGGGAGTTAGCAAGTCAAATGGTGTGTCAGAAAAATGGCTGCCATGGTGGACGTTACAAAATACACCTTTAGCAGCAGGTAAACTGGTAAAGAAACTCTTAGCCAGTCTTCTCCCTTCCCAAAATGTTCCCCACCATCCTTGCAACTTCCCCCCACCATTGTTATGAGTAAGCAAAAAGGTTTTTTGTAAGCAAAAAGGTTGGTGATGTGCTTTGCATCCTGCCAGCTTCCCCATTATTATTTACTTATTCATCTAAGTTATATGGTTGAAAAAGTGATGTAAACTAAATTTAAAAATTACAAAGGCTAAGATAGAACATCGGATGTTAACAAAAACATGGTGCTACCTCAAGATCTCACTGGTTTCCTGGGACCTCCAAGCCAGAAAGCATAAACAGGATTTGAGGGAGTTCCAGAAAACCAACAAGAGTGGCGCCAACCTGACTTGGGGGGGGATGTTCCATAAAGCAGATGCCTCAGCAGAGAAGGCCCACCTCCTGGGATTCCCCAAGGGTAGCACCCTAAAACGCTCCCTAAGTTTTAATTACAGTATCTTTTAACTTGAGTTGGATGTGGCAGTTGCCATGAGACGTGTCCATAAATGCCACATGGTATATTCCTGAAATAAGGACAGAATCAAAGAATTTGAACGCAATATGTTGAGGATGCCATCTATAGTAAAGCTTCAGAAGGACTTCTCTGTTCCCTAGTTGCTTTTCTCTCTCTCTCAGCCAAGGTTCTGTATACATATTTTCAGAGCTGTAGGGAGTAGCAACAGTAAGAACTGAGCTGCAGGAAAAGATAGCTAGCACAATGAGGTTTTCACCTTTCCCTATTATTTCCAAATTCTCCACTAATTAAACAGTAATTTTCAGCTAATTTTTAGCCTACTACAGTGACCAAGGTTCTCAGACCTGTCCTAGAACATCCAGTTCAACCTTGGAGAACAGTCCATTCTTTTCATTATCAGTCTGTAGCAACTGCAAAGGACAAGCCAGTTCCAGGATTATGTCTGTTGGTTGGGACCTCTGATTCTTATACTCACTTGACATTAATTTACCATTGAAATTGAGAGACGAAGGGAAAGTAGCATTTAGGAAATCTTGAAATGGAGTTTTATGATTTTACTTGACATTTTGAGGCAAAAGAAAGGAATACCTTGGCTGTTTAATGTCACAGTTAAAGCTGAAGACCTCCCTCCCTAATGATCGGAAAAGACTATAAAGGACTGGTTTGGAATGTATAAATGTATCGTGAATGGGAAAGGTAAATATAATGGCTAAGGATTACATTACTACCTTATGAAATTTTGGCCAATCAGTTTATGAAACTGATAATTTTTATTCAGATCACAGTAACTATCTTGATAGTATCCAACCATTTCCTGTATCCAGAAAAGCCTATGCTTATGAAATACAAGGATAACTGGTTTGGTAACAAAATGGTTTGGCTTTATATTCTTTGTCATCTGTACTCTATCATTTAAGTTTAGGTGGGGACATTCTAAGTATATTGGAAACTTTTGAAAAACTTTTGGAAGGGAGTTCGACAATTGGGTGTAGCCACTGAGAAGATCCAGTTCACCACTTCCATAGTTACCTTTGAGTGGAAATTGCCTTAAATTCAAAATGATTCCTCCATTGTATAATTTTGTTGGGTGAACTGGAAGAAACATCCTCATATAGTATCAGAAGAGGACAAGCAGTCATCTATATGTTCAGAATTCCTTGCCCTGAATTCTAAAAGTTATATGTATGATATGTCATCCTTTCCAAATCTTGAAACTTTCTAGATCAGGGCTGTCAAACTCCCGGCCTATGGGCCGGATGCGTCAAGCACTGGCCATGCCCACACTCTGTTTAGTGAAGGGGGGAGAAGTCCCGATACGTCACATGACGCCGCCATGAGTTTGACACCCCTGCTCTAGATGCATAAGGATTACAATTCCCAGAATGTTGGCCAGACCACACCAGAAATTCTGGAAATATAGTTTCAAAACAAATAAATGGCAGCCGGCTATGGAAAGCTGTGTGCACCATTCATAGTTGTTACATATAAGGCACTTTCTAATGTACAGGCTGTTCTTGCTTAACAACCACTTGTTCAGTGACTGTTCAAAGTTATGGAGGCTCTGAACATATGGTAGTTACACCTGATCCCCTAAGTTTCAGTCATTGTAGCACACACAAACACACACGCACACACACACACGCACACACACACACCCCATCAACAGGAAGAAAACACACACACACACACACACACACACACGCACACACACACACGCACACACACACACAATCACACAATCAAAATTTGCAGACTTGGTAGCCCATCTGCACTTACAATTGCAAGGGCACTTTCAACTCCACCTACCCCCCTATCTCCCCATTTCTGCTCTTTTGGCCATCCTGTACTCCACTACCTTAGCCAATCCTGGACTCCACAGGCTCGGCTGGTCCTCCTGCCCCCCCTCCTCGGGTGACCTCTGCTATCTTCTTTCTCCTGCTGCTGCTGAGGTGTGCCTAGGCTCCCCCTTCATGAGGGAATTGATGACTCTGGCAGGCCTTCTTCCTGGGGCTGTGTCCAAATTGTGTGTAGATTTCTATGGAGCCCGGGATGGCAAGGTCACTGGAGTACAGGGTTGGCAGAGGCAATGCAGGGCATCCCAAAAAGCAGATAGAGGGAGGTAGGTGGGTAAGGGGTGTTGAAGAGGAAGCAGTCTCTTACCCTACCAAGGCTCAGGGCTGGGAGGAACCAAGCTGGGAATGGCTTGGATCAGAGTGGGTCCTTACCTAACAATGGATGGAATTTGGTTAACAATGGCAACAAGGAGTGCTAGGATTACATATGATGTGGTCATATGACATTGCATTTTATGAATCACTTTGCTTACAATGGAAATTCCAGTCCCTATTGATGTCATTAATCAAGGACTACCTGTATGCTGTTTCACCATCTTTATAAAATCTACCAAGAAGTCCTGCATTTTTCTGTTTTTTATTGGATCTAAGCATCATCTATGACCTAGGCTAGAAGTCAGGAGACGGAGTTCTAGTCCCATTTTAGGCATAAAAGCTAGCCAGGTGACTTTGGGCCAGTCACTCTCAGCCCAACTCACCTCACAGGGTTGTTGTTGTAGGGAAAATAGGAGGAAGAAGGAGTTTTTGGTATGTTTCCTGCCTTGAGTTGTTTATAAAAATAATAAAGATGGTATATAAATAAATAAATAAATAAAATCCAGAGCATTCCTTTCTTTGCTTTCATCCCATATCAGGTAAATCAGAAGACAATATACCATTACCAAAGTCTTTTAGCCAGGCAAAGTCTTGGTTCATTTTAGCTTGCAGTTCGTCTTCTGCAACAGTCTTAGTCATAATACTAAAAACTAATTTCCCTATTAACAAGCTGGTGTTTTGGGCATAGTCTCAGAAACAGACAGATAAGTACCAAGTAAGAGAACTGAAACAGGGGTGGGTTCCTCCAGGTTCGGACCGGTTCTCCCAAACTGGTAGTGGCCTGCTGGTGACATCATGATGACGTCACCGAACCGGATTGGTCGGTGCCAGTCCGTGGGGGCCGCCATCTTTTTTTTGAATTTTTTTTTCCTTCTGAGCATGCGCAGAAGCCGACTTCCGGCACTGTGCATGCGGTCGCCATCTTTTTTTTTTTTTTTGCTTTTTTTCGTATTTTTTGTTACTGCGCCCATGAGGTGCGCCCACACGGCAAGGGAGGGAACGAACCGGCAGCGAGGTAAGTTGGAACCCACCCCTGAATTGAAAGGAACAGAAATTACCAACCATTATAGTTCTGCAACAATCACCTCAGCCCACCCATGTTGAGCTTTAATCACACTGCTTGCAAATGTGTGTAAGTTTTTATAGACAATTTGTGACAGCTATCATTTTCTAATGGTTCTGATCATGCTAATAGACACTCTGCCCACATCTTTGCACATGAGGATAAAATCAACTCATACTAACTCATATTAAAGCAACTACATGAATGACAGCTTGTAAAGTATTGTGACCTTGTACTGAACAAGTAAACAAAAAGCTCTATATTTCCATACTTTAGAAAACAAGAGAAGCTCTTTGTGCTATTCCTCCCATGGTCATTACCAGAGGTGGGTTTCAGCAGGTTCTGACCAGTTCTGGAGAACCGGTAGCGGAAATTTTGAGTAGTTCGGAGAACCGGTAAATACCACCTCTGACTGGCCCCGCCCCCAACTATTCTCTGCCTCCCGAATCCCAGCTGATCGGGAGGAAATGGGGATTTTGCAGTAACCTTCCCCTGGAGTGGGGAGGGAATGGAGATTTTGTAGTATCCTTCCCCTGGAGTGGGGTGGGAATGGAGATTTTACAGTATCCTTCCCCTGCCATGCCCACCAAGCCATGCCCACCAAGCCACACCAAGCCCACCAAGCCACGCCCACAGAACCGGTAGTAAAAAAAATTGGATCCCACCCTGAGTCGCATGACCACCAAGCCACGCCCACCAAACAAGCCACGCCCACAGAACCGGTAGTAAAAAAAAATTGAAACCCACCACTGTACTCATTACATTTTACAATGTTTAAGATATCCTGAGATTCCTAATCTGGTAAACACAAGTGAAAAGCATCTTGTGAGTGTGCAGTCTGTTGGTATGCCTTCTCATTTTAAAAAATGGCTACTGTAGGACAGGGATGCCTTCAGACTAAGGCTGAGTAGGCCCTGGCCTAGAGAGCCAAAGCTTATAGGGTGCCAGGGCCAGCCCTTTTTCTGAATCAGTCTAAAAATGCAAATCTTTGCATCAGTGGGAGGTAGCACCATCAGTCAACGTGTCCTAGGGACACCATATGTCCTTGAGCCAGAACTGCCATAGTGATAAAATCAGTTACAAGATAAATCTTTTCAGAGTGCTATTTATCACCATTTCTAATTTGCTCTCCCCACACTCCAAGCAAAGTACTTGCCAGCTGTACCAGGTAGGCCAGACAGGAAACACGAGCAGATAAACTAGTTCAACTTTATAGTAAAGCTCCATTAACAAAATTTTACAAGTCTGAAAGTGCAAAACTCCCACAGTTTCTCTTACAATCTAAGAAACTAGGGGGGGGTCCCTTCTGAGCACCAGTTGTGAGCTATGCCTTCTCTTACCTGACCATTCCCTAAGCAACATCTCTTTACTCCATCTGTCAAGGATTTTACACATATCATTCAGGGGTGGGTTCTAACTTACCTCACCACCAGTTTGCTTCCTCCCGCGCCATGTGGGCGCGCCTCATGGGTGCGCGCAGTGCCAAAAATTTAAAAAAATTCCCCCCCAAAAAAGCCGAAAACAAGATGGCGGCGCATGCACAATGCCAGCAACTTGGCTTCTGCGCATGCACAGAAGAAAAAAAATTCCAAAAAAAAAATTCCAAAAAAAAGATGGCAGCGTCCACGGATCGGCACCGACCGAACTGGCTCCGTGACGTCACCAGCGGGTTGCTACCGGTTCAGGCGAACCGGTCTGAACCGGTAGGAACCCACCTCTGATATCATTAAGTACCAGATTGCAGCCACCCCTGTTTTATTTTCTAAGAAAGCACTGTGGTTGAACTGGGCCACAGAAAAATTCTTGGAAACTAAGATCTTGCCAGGCCGTCTCTTCTCTTTGAAGCATGTCAACCTTTCTGCATGGGATGCTCCCAATTGCATCTGATTAACAAACACTACGAAAGCCTCTTAATGCCCCATTTCAAGATCGCAATATGGAATGTCTGGATTGGATAGGGAGTCTGCGGGAATTTTATCTGCTGGTCTCCCTCCTGCCCAAAGCATACTTGGACAGCTATCAGTTACCAAATCTCTCCCATTGTATCTGAGCACACACTTAAATCTGGAAATCCAAGCTTACAGTGTCTCCTCTTCAAACAGGAAAGGGAAGGAGCACCCACCCTCCCCATGTAATCAGTCCTGCTGTTTATCCTAAGGAGACTGGTCTCCCCTCCTGTTTCCAGAATGCAGCATTCTGGAGTTTCCTTTTTAGTGCCCTGGTACTCATTCACTCCATTTAAAGCCTAAGTCCACCCTGCAAGCAGCTGCTAAATTACACCGCTAAGCAAACAACTAACTAGCTATTGCCATAGATAGCACTGATTAAAGGCTGCTGCTTGTGCTCCACATTCCATTATATGCAATAGAATGAGCAAGCAGAAACCACCCAGTCAGAAGGGACTATAACTGTACTGTTATGTGCTGCAGATGGAACTGTGTAATAGGCATTTCCTGAGCATGCCACTTGGAAGTCAAAATCTCTAAAGATTACCTTCCAGACACACCATTTTTCAAAGGCTAGCTGATCTTGATTCCTTTTCCTCCCAACTGCCAATCCAAGAAACAAACTCTGTACTATCCTTAAATTTGGGGGAGGGGGGAGTTGGGGCAGCCTGCTCTAAGAACCAAGGCTGTGCTCTACTTTCCATGGATGGAAACTAATCAAGGAGAGAAGCAACCTGGAATTAAGGAGAAACTTCCTAACAGTGAGAACAATTAACCAGTGGAACAGCTTGCCTTCAGAAGTTGTAGGTGCTTCATCACTGGAGATTTTTAAGAAGAGATTGGACAGTCACTTGTCTGAAATGGTATAGGGTCTCCTGCTTGAGCAGGGGATTGGACTAGAAGATCTCCAAGGTCACTTCCAGTTCTATTCTGATTGATTGATTGATTGATTGATTGATACCAAACTTCCATAGACTTGGTAGTTGGCAACCCCCTGCTGCCTTTGTCTTTGGACACTTTACACCCAATTAATTCTGGAAGAGAAGTATGTACATGAAGTCTTGTAATCTAAGAACTATTAAGTTCTTGTGTGCTAATAACCTCCAGGTTGCATATTCCAGATGTCTTTTTTTGGCAAATAAATTGTTGTCATGTGTGTTGTGTTCATACCCAGAACTTATTGTTGTTCTCTTAAGCAATAAGTGGGGGGACCTTATCTGGCTCCACAGCCTTCAGAAGATGGTTAATGTCATAGACAGGGGTGGGTTCCAACTTACCTCGCTGCCGGTTCGCTCCCTCCCTTGCCGCGTGGGCGCACCTCGTGGGTGCGCACACACCTCACACACACACGCATGCGCAGTAACAAAAAATCCAAAAAAATTTTAAAAAGCCAAAAAAAGATGGCGACCGCATGCACAGTGCCAGAAGTCGGCTTCTGCGCATGCTCAGAAGGAAACATTTTTTTAAAAAAATTCAAAAAAATAAAAAAAATTCAAAAAAAAAAAGATGGCGGCCCCCACAGACCGGCACCGACCAATCCGGTTCGGTGATGTCATCGTGACGTCACCAGTGGGCTGCTACCGGTTCGGGAGAACCAGTCCAAACCGGGAAGAACCCACCCCTGGTCATAGATAAGGGCTTCTGAAGGACAGAATGATCATGAATGAAAAGATTATCACCGATAATGCTACTGCATAGACATAGCCAAATATGGGTACATCCTTCATTACACATTATGAAATGTGTAAGCTTATTTGATATCATACATTTCTTTGGTTAGGCAACTCTTTTTTTCTTTTTCAATATGCTCTGAAAAGTGGCAATATGGCAATACCAGTTAATTAATTGATGGCTTTGCAAAGATGAAAGTAAAGCAGAAGAAACCTTGCATGAATTAAATCCATGCCTCCACTGTTGACAAGTAACAGAAAACAATGCAGCAAAAGTAAAATATGCAACAAGGATTAAGGATTCTCAGATATACATTCTTGTAGTAAGAACATGGATATTAGTGACCCTTTGCTACTCATGATATATCATCACATAAAAAACCCCACTGTTTTTGAATCAGATTTTGAATTTTGTAATCCTGTTGTAGGAGAACAGACTTATAGCAGATTGCACAAGTCTGGAATTTAGCTTCCGCTGGCTTTCTGACAGCAGCTATTTAAGAGTTTATTAATGTTCACGTTTTCTCTCTTCTCACAAGAGTTTCTATGTTTAAAGCAGTTCTGGCATTAGCAAAAATGTACTATAGAAAACAACTATCTTAAACTATGTTGAAAACACAGAAGCTACTTTATTTCTTAATGCTCTTCAACTGCAAATCACAAGTGAAATTGTCTTCTAAAGCACAACAATGGCACAGTAGGATATCAAAGGTCTAGAAAAGGAGGCAGTAAAAGATTTAAGAGACAAATCACATCACACTCATCCTGAGCTACAATGCTAAAAAGGTTGTTTCTCCTGGGTAAAAAATGTTGAAAAGACTGTGAGGACGGAAGAGGTATGATAACTGTGGTTAATAGTGCCCAGAAGAAGACCTGTTCTCTATTTTCCCCAAGAGCAGGACTTTGGGTAATGGCTACAAAAAGGACAGTTCCAATTGAACCTTTTTTTTTTTCTTAATGCAGTGTCTATAGAGATTCTCAGTCATCCAGGTCATGGTTGTCCCCAAAGTGCTTTTTCAAGAGGCAACTGGACTTTCTTTGAAGACGAAAACCAGAAAGTCCAATTTTCAAAGAAAAAGCAGAAAGTCCAGTTGCCTCTTCTTAATGCAGCGTTTTCCAAATCTGGATAAATTAACCCAAATTGGGGAAAAGTGGGTTTTCTTTGGGTAATAACACACAAATCCATTACCTAGTCACAACAGGGACATTTATATTGACTTGTTTTAGTTCTATCTATGTTCTATCTATTGGATAAAAAAAAGACTTTCTGATAAGCAGTTCTGGGTAATAGCAATAGCAATAGCACTTAGACTTTTATTCTGCTTCACAGTGCTTTACAGCCCTCTCTAAGCAGTTTACAGAGTCAGCATATTGCCTACAACAATTTGGGTCCCCATTTTACCCACCTCGGAAGGATGGAAGGCTAAGTCAACCTTGAGCCGGTGAGATTTGAACTGTCAAACTGCAGGCAGCTGGCAGGCAGCAGAAGTAGCCTGCAGTACTGCATTCTAACTACTGCGCCACCACAGAAGAAAAATTTGGGAAGCACTGGGTTAATGGTACATTCCTAATGGTAATAAAAATCTGACATTGGAATAAGTTATGGAAGGAGTTGACTCATTGGAGAATATTTTAATTTATATTCCTACACTAAACAAGGACATAAGTGCAATGATTGCCAAACTTCCCTCCCCCTTCAGTTTAATAGAGAAAGAAATATCCCCCCCCACACACACACAAAGAAATATTTGATAACATTCTCATTAATGAAGGACTCCTGTATTTCTCTTAGTTACAAGACCAAATTGTGGGAATGAATGTTCTAGCTTTTGCTGGACAATTATTTCTCCAGCAATCTACTACTTTCCTGGCTTCTCAACCTGTATTAAGATTTGAGGAAATCAATTTCTCCTGTGGAGCTTTTTCAGATCAAAAATATGGGCAATCCATGGGGCTCCAACTATTAAACTATTTAACACCACAGACAATGCTACTACCCTTCAGAAAGACCTTGACTATGTATCAGAATGGTCAAACAAGTGGCAACTTCAAATCTCAATCAACAAATGCTCTGTCTTACACATTGGCAAAAAGAATCAGAACACTAAATACAAGCTTGGAGGACACGTCCTTGTAGACGACCCTCATTCTGTCAAGGATCTTGGAGTACTCATATCTAATGATCTAAGTGCCAAAGCCCACTGTAACAACATTGCCAAAAAGGCACTAAGAGTAGTCAACCTAATCCTGCGTAGCTTCTTCTCTGGCAACATTACACTGCTAACTAGAGCATACAAAACGTTTACTAGACCAATTCTCGAATACCGCTCACCTGTCTGGAACCCGCACCGCATATCGGATATTAATACAATGTCCTACCTGTCAATGACTACTTCAGCTTCACCCGCCACAATACACGAGCACACAATAGATACAAACATACTGTAAACCGCTCCAAACTCGACTGCAGAAAATACGACTTCAGCAACAGAGTGATCAATGCTTGGAATTCACTACCTGACTCTGTGGTTTCTTCCCCAAACCCAAAAAACTTTAACCTTAGACTGTCTACTGTCCACCTCACCCCATTCCTAAGAGGTCTGTAAGGGGCGTGCATAAGCGCACCAGCGTGCCTACCGTCCCTGTCCTACTGTCCTATTGTCCTCATCTATCTGTATTCACTTTGATTATGTTTATGTTTATACCTATACCTGCTATCTTGTACATGTTTGACAAATAAATAAATAAATAAATAAAAATAAAAAATAAATAAAATAAATAGACAGCTGCATAACCTGAAGAACATTTTCAACCTCTTTGCACCACTGAAACAAATTTGAAAGTGCCACTAAAATACATTGCAAAGACATTTGAAAGATCAAGAATAAGGTAGAAAAGGGAAACATTCTTTGCAAAAAATAAAGAATTCGGGAAATTGGAAGAAACAATGTCTGCCTAGTATTAGTGAAAACTGACCTAAAAAATCATGTGTGAGCTTTGGTCAGCAGAGATTAAAAGCAACGTCCAGAGGCTTTTTGACTGCTGGAATTATAAAGGAGCAAACATAATAATTTGCAGTGACCACAGGAAAAAAAGTGATTTTCATTATTTGAGCATTTCACAAAGACAACAGTAAAGCATTCTGAAAGGAATAAGAATTCAGTGGCAAACAAGTGTACAATGCTTCAGAAGGCCAGAGACACAGCCATCAAGTATGAAGAGAGACAAGGCATAATTGGCAAGATCTGGTTTTTATGAATCCCAAAGCAATAGAGCCCTCCTAAGAGCAGCTTCTGAAGGAGAAAATCAGATACTTTACACAGCCTCTTCCACCTTAGCTGATATATGGGGATTAAGAAATTTTTTTTAAAACTGCACATCTGAAACAAAATGGATGCCATATCTTGCTTCCTCTAAGTTTTCTTCAGAATACTCAGAAATCATCTGTTTGGGAAAGGGATCAGCGAGAGGGATTTAATTTCTCCAAGTGATTTTCTTCCAGCTTGATGCTTCCTTCTTCAAATTAGTTCAAACCATCTGGCCCACACAGATTTCACTTTGCATTTACTGTTGCAAAAAAAAACCCCCAATCCGGAGAATCTTGGATATCTAGCACCAGATACATATATATTTACACAGTGAACAGTTATTTAGAAATATTTCATTCAGTGAATGGGCTTATAACAAGAGAATTTTTCTCCTCCCTAAATGCCTACATGATAATTGATGACTATTGATGATGACTGATGGAAACAAGAACTGATGATTATAAGGAGACTTCAACTTACTTTCATATGAATACAAGTAAGAACTCATTTCAAATTTTGTAGCTTAATTTTTAAAATGAGAAGCAGTATATAGTTTCTTAATAACTACATATTATCTTTCCTACAACTGCAATTAAGATAAACGGCTTACTTAGATTACAGCATTCATAGTAGAGACAACGTTTGAACAGCATACTTCCTGATTTTTACCAGCTGTATCAATATGACTGCAATTGTACAGCAATTGTGGTTTATAGCTTAGTGCTGTGTGTGAATCAGGACACTATGACTTGTTCAATAAACATAGTAAATCAATGCTTCCTTTCCCATGTTACCATCCAATTAATTTGATGACACTATCATTAGGACACTAAGACTCAACATAGGTAAGTAACTGGGTGGCCTTCATTAATTAAGTGCTAGCCAAGGATAGAACATGTGTGTAACAAGTGCTGTATGACCTTTGTATTTGCACTGGACAAAAATACATGTTCTCTCACATGTGTGACATTTAATCACTGTAGATGGATTCCACCTTTATTCCAAATATTCCAGACAAAGGAACAAGAGTGTGACCTTCCATGTTTTTTCTCAGAAGTAGATCATACTGAGTTCAGTAAAGCTTATTTCCAGATATAGATAGCAGCCAAAATCACGTGTTGGCCACAGCAGTGTTTGGCTCAAACTAAATAAAAATGAAGAGTGAAATATCACTTAACAAATTTAATGGCATAATCACTTTGAGCTAACTAGAAAGGGTTAAATAAAAGCTAGCAGAATTCAACTGTCCCTTCTATGCCATTTAAAAAAAATATCTCTTTTTAATATCAGTATCTTAAGACCAAGAATTTAGGGACCAATCTACACTAGATTTTTCTTCCATGCTTGACTCAAAAGATATACAACATACATTCTAATTAAGTCTTCTAATGCACTCCCTCTACATTCAATTTTACCCCAGTTTTCTTCTAAGTTTCAGCAATTGCAGTTTTCAAGCTATATCAAGTTACATGCATTCTAATTTAGCAGTACTGTATAACTGTTTCTGATGTAGAACAGGGATGGATAGCCCTCATCCCAGTGGTGAAATCCAAATTTTTTTACTACCGGTTCTGTGGGTGTGGCTTGGTGGGCATGGTGTGGCTTGGTGGACGTGGCTTGGTGGGCGTGGCAGGGGAAGGATACTGCAAAATCCCCATTCCCTCCCCACTCCTGGGGGAAGGATATTGCAAAACCTCCATTCCCATCCCAATCTGGAGCCAGCCAGAGGTGGTATTTGCCGGTTCTCCAAACTACTCAAAATTTCCGCTACTGGTTCTCCAGAACCTGTCTGAACCTGCTGGATTTCATCCCTGCCTCATCCGTTTTGAGTCTCAAGGTTATTGCCAAAATTTGATGCTGTGGTGTCTTCTTTTTCCCCCTCACCATTTCGGCTAATTAATGCTTTTAATTAGTCTGTTTACTTTTCAAAATCTGAAATACTGCATTAAGACAAAGGTCATATTTATGGCAACATGACAGTTCTTTTAACTTCTATATTCCAGCATAGCTGCAGAGATAAGCATGGAGTTATTAGCCTAAAAAAGAGAAAAAAGAAGGAAGAAACTTAAAATCTCCCACTGCTCCCACACTAAAAGTGCTACAGACAATTTGTGTCATGTACTTATGCAAATGATAAAATGCATTTGATCTTGAATGCTCAGGCTTCTTTTCCACAATTATAAGAAGATACATGGCATTCAATATATATATAAATGTGGCAGCTTCTATGTTGGATTCATGTGCCCCATGAATAAAAATAATCCAGCAGAAGTCCGGAAAAAAACGGTGCAGTTGTGTAGAAGCAAAACGTATTACATCACTAGGTTGAACTGTTCCTCCCATTTTTATTTTGCAGTATTTAGTCATTTATCTATTTATTCATTAATTTTGTTAAGAGTTCCCACATCAACTCCAACAGATTCTGGGCAATTTACAAAACCAGTTTTCCTGAAGAAGTAATTTTTTCCAGGTTGGAAAGCTTTAAGAGATAGTTTTAGCAACTATATGTATGATAGGTTAGGATAATCTATTAATATTTCAGTGATAAAAATGGCTTAGAAAAGGAAGATGTCAAAATATAATACCTTGTTAAACATTCTGCAAAAAAAAAAAAACATTTTTTGTAAGAGTTTACAATATTCTCAACATTTTATACCAAAAGCCTGTCAGTACATATTATATGCAAAAACCCAAAGGATAAGATAATTCAAGCTGTAGGTTCATATAGCTGCTAAGAGTTAACACTAACTTGACAGCACATAGTCAATCAATCCATCCATCATCCATCAGTCACATATCTTGAGATATTTCTATTCCTAAAATCAGGGGTGGTCTTCAAAAATTTTAGCAAGGGGTTCTCTGCCCGGTTGCTGGGTGGGCGTGGGCGTGGCCATGGTGGGTGTGGCCTAGACGGCCTCCTGCAGCACCGAGGGGGGCGTTTTTTCCCTCCCCAGACTCTGGAGGCTTTACTCGAGTGTCCAGGAGGGCAAAAACCGCCTCCCTAGGCTCGGGAGCCCCTCTGGAGGCCGGAAACGGGCCCATTTCTGGCCTTCCCGACCTTCCGGTAGGCCTGTTTTTCGCCCTCCCCGAGCTTCCGTGCGCGCCCTGCACTTACCTGCAACTAAAACGGGCCATGTGGGGACTCCTGGGAGGGGCGGAGTGGGCGGGGCCAGCCAAGAGTGGGATTTGGGGGTTCTCCGAACTGCACAGAATCTTAGCTAGAGGTTCTCCCGAACCCCTGCGAACCCCCAGCAGCCCACCTCTGCCTAAAATACCGGAGTCCAGAGTTGTTTTATCTACTCTTAATTAAGAGCCAAGCTGGGGCAGTGCTTAAAATGCAGTTCTGCTGACTGCCAGCTGACTGCAATTTGGCAGATCGAATCTCACCAGGCTCAAGACTGACTCAGCCTTCCATCCTTCCAAGGTTGGTAAAATGAGGATCCAGATTGTTGGGGGCAATATGCTGACTCTGTAAACCGCTTAGAGAGGGCTTTAAAGCACTGTGAAGTGATATATAAGTCTAAGTGCTAAAGTGCTGCTAATTAAGCATTTGTTTTAATATTCTGATTATCAAAATCACATAACATACCAAACAAACTTGAGATAAAAGACTTCTAATCATTTCAGGGAGAATTTACCAAAGCAAATATTTAGCCACATATGTGCACAGTGTTTAATAAGATCATATACTATGCAGGAGGGAGACATGATGGCTCAACGGTTAAAGACACTGAATTTGTCAGATGGAAAGCTGATAGCCTGGGTTCAAGACCCAAGTGCTGCGCCATGGGGTGAGCTCCTGTTACTTGCCCCAGCTCCTGCCAACCTAGCAATTCAAAAGCATGCAAATGTGAGTAGATAAACAGGTACCACTTTGGTGAGAAGGTAACAGCGTCTCGGCGTATAGACATGCTAGCCACATGACCACAGAAGTATCTTCGGACAACACTGGCTCCCTCAACTAAAAACAGAGATGAGCACCAGACATGACTGCAAATTACCATTACCAGATAATTACCATTACTATTATTCTAGGCAGGAAACCATTCATACAAGATATTTGAAATGTCCTTAGTAGGTAGTTTATTTTCCATCATCTCAATTTCACATTGTTTGCTATGAATAAGAAGCTTTCGTTGGCATTTGCCTACTGGTTCTGTTGAGACTACAATTCCCACTAGTGATAGTGGCTAAAAATTCTAAAGGTTTTAGGCCGAACAAATCTGAAGATCAGTAAGGTCAGGATATTTGCTCTAAGGCACTTGTCTCTATTTAGCAACAAATTACACTAGCACTTACACGTCTAGTTTGAATAACTAATTAGAAGCTTTTTTCTGATTATTGTTAGCATTTATCACATGTACAAACACACCACACATCATTTGCTTTCCTCCAAAATTAAAACACTATGAATATTTTGCTTTATAGTCCTAAAATAAGAGCTGGACATTCTGTAAGATGCAGGATTTTTAATGTGAGCCTTAAAGTTCATCCAATTATAGCTAAATGCAAATTCATAACTTTATTGAGTTGCAAAACAACTCAATATCATCAACCTTAATCATCAACCCAGGATTTCATTTTTATTATTAAAACTGGACCTTGCACAAAACTCCTGTAGAAAACAACCAATTCCTATTTTATTCCCCAATTTTTCTGAATTTCAGCAGCAGCCTAATAAAGAAAAAAAAAGCCCTTAATATTAAGGTTTAGGGAAACCATTGCTGACATAAAATGAGTTAAGTCTTCATCATACCCTTCAAACTATACAGATTTGACTCACTGGCAGATGATTCACAAATGATGCTTTTAGCATTTATTCCCATGTCTAAGCATTTTGTATTTTAATACGTTTGATATGGTAAAGAGCATTCCCTATTGCAGTGATGGCGAACCTTTTTCTCCTTGCGTGCCAAAAATGGGAGTGCGCGCACTACCCCCCACGCGCACCACACTGCGCATGCGCACATCCCCGCGCATGCCCCCACCCCGTTGGGCCATTTTTCACCCTCAGGCTTCCCTGAAGCCTCTGGAGTGTGAAAAATGGCCCAATGGGCAAACCAGAAGTTCGGAAAAATGGACTTCCGGTTTGCCCGTTGGGCCGTTTTTCACCCTCCGGAGGTTTCAGGGAAGCCTCCTGAAGCCTCAGGAGGGTGAAAAACGGCCTTCCCCAAGGGCGAAAATCAGCTGGCCAGTGCGCGCATGCGCACTGGAGCTGACATAGGGCAACGCCTCGCGTGCCCTCAGATATGGCTCCGCGTGCCACCTGTGGCATGCGTGCCATAGGTTCGCCATCACGGCCCTATTTGCTACACTGTGAGCATAAACATTTATATTGGTTTTTATACCACAATCAGTGACTTAACCTGCCAAGTTACACCTTTAAGAACTGGCTATTTCATGAATATGAAGTAATGCGAACACATATCAAATGTAAGTTTCACTATATTTTAATTACTGATGCCGATTGCTAGAAGCATGAGAGAATAGTTAGTTAGTTAACAAAGACTTCTGCTACTTTATTGCAAAAATCAATCCAAAAACTTAGCTTTCCTTGAAGATATTCTTTTTTCCACCTCCCTCAGCCTAGTGTCAAATGCCACCAATTTCATACCAAATCTCATCATGGCAACTTCACTAAAGCAACTTCAATAGAGGGTCAGCTCTATAGCCAGGCAGAAGGAAATACCTCCATCCAAAAGCAGAGTGGAGAAGTGATTAAAGTTCAGTCATTAGATTGACTATTATTGCGTTTTTATTGTCAGAACTATGGAGAGCATTTGTGTCAAGCATCAGGAAAACCAGGAGATTCAGACAGTTCAATTGGGTATAAAGATTTATTGTAAACTTGAGCTCTCTATGAGAATCTGAACTACTAATGACCAAGGAAAATTAGCAAGAGATAATAAGAGTAGAAGGAATTCAAGGTGGGCTAGACTTAGATGTCCTGTGGGTATGAAGGGACTCATGACTGATGACATCTTTGACCCCTCCCTCAGTCTCAGCCTGGTCATCTCCTTCAATTTGTGGACTTTTGTACTCATATTCCAATATAGCTCAATTGTCTTTAGTACCATAGGTTTTAAGAAGGTAAGCTGAAGATAGGGATAAACACCAATGGTTGTTCCACTTCAGGCAGCAAAATATCTAAGCCCCAAATCAGTCTGTCATCTATGGCCATTTGCCATTTGAACATATTTCACATCTGTATATATTTAATTGAGTCCAGGAAATGGCTGATATATGACCACACTTGCCTCTTCTTAAATTCAATATATTGACTTGTTTCATAATTGATGAATCATTTGCCCATCTTCCTAAAATGTGGGCCAGCTTAAATATGAGTTGTTTAAAACAAACCAACTTCAAAATATGAATAAGAAAACCCAGGATCTCCTCCTTCACTGAAACAGCCTTGTTAGGACTCTGTCCAAACAGTTGGGTTGGTTAATATAAACAAGCCACAAATCACTGTTTAATGTATATATGTAATATTGCTTTAAATGCATTGGTGCATTCTGACTGGCAGTAACGGCCATAAGAGGGAGCTAGAGAACATGGTTAGTTCTCTCTCTTTTGCTGATTCATTGCTGAGTGACTTCGTGTCTGAAAGTAAGCTCTGTGTGTAGCTAACTATCTGTGATAGTAAAGAACTCTTTGTTTGCTGATTAAGACAAAGAAAGGCTGGTAAGAAGACTGCTGTACTTCTGAATACTGACTGATTGAACGTGTATGATTCGGACTGTTATTTGGACTGTGCTATCTCTTTAAGTAAACTACTTTTATATACTTTAACGTATCTGTGTATTGACTGAACCATTACTCATATCTACTGCAACATTACGGTGAACTGTGCAAACCTTCAGGGCCCAGAGGTTACTCTGCACAATTCCTTAACAAGCCTTGTCTCCTACATCTATTGTTTACAAGAACAGGGCCTCTTATTATATAGCATAACCTTTCTTTTATCTCTGGGGTGTCAAACTCGATTTCATTGAGGGCCACATCAGGGTTGTGTTTGACCTCGGGGGGGGGGGCAGGGGGCGTGGGGTGTCAAACTCGATCTCATTGAGGGCCACATCAGGGTTGTGTTTGACCTCGGTGGGGGGGCAGGGGGCGTGGCCAGCTCGACATCACTCATGTCAAGGCCACCTGTGATGGCCTGAGTGCTCTGCCAGCAAAACGGGCTCCTGAGCTCCATTTTCAGCTGCGATGGCCTCCTGCAACCTTCTGCCAGTGAAAATGGAGCTCGGGAGGGCAGCATCCGTTTTCGGTGGCAGAGGCATTGTGGGCTAGTCCTTCGCTATTTCCAGGGTGGCCCTGCGGACCAGATCTAAGCACCTTGAGTTTGACACCACTGCTCTAGCCCTTCTTTTTTACTTTTGGGTGAAAACACTGTGTTTGTATAGAAATTAATGAAACATTGGTTTATTTGCTTTCTGTAACATTCTGTGCCTGAATGTGTGGTTTACTCCCTGCAGTTAAATATCATGAATCGGGGGGGGGGGATTGAAAAATTGTGCATTTCCAAGGATGCACTCCTATAAGGAGATAATGGCATATTTCAGTTATAGTATCTATATTCAATCAGACAGGGGCAATTAATTTTTCACTTAGGAGAAAATTTATGAAGCATTATAAGTAGACATGAAACATTTTTCTTTTCCCACAGTGACAATTACCCAATTCATTACTGAAGAATACAGACTCATTATCTTCGGATGGAAGTCTTGCTCTTCTTATTTATGTGGCACCATAAAGCAACATAAAACTTTAAAAACATAAAAGCAATGTCCATACTTTGAAAACAGTCCTAATTTTATAGCATTTCCTCATGTTAAATACTGAAATAGCATTTCCCACATAATTAGGTACCAGGAAGTAAGAACTAAAGGGCAAAGAAGGTTGTAAATGGACAATAGAAAGCATCACTTTGCGGTCACTTTCTATATCAGTTACCACATAAACTTACTTTTAAGTTACCCATCTGGTTTGAACATGGAGGATTCCCAGAATGTTGACCCTAAAATTATAATTTCCAGCTTCTGAAATGCTTGGCTCTTCCTGCAGTAGAAATAGTACAGTACAAACTGAGTATTGACATTCCTCAATTTGAAGTATTTTTCTGATGGATTTCAATTTGTGGTAAAGAATATCTATGTTCTCTGAACCTGACATTTTCTTGGAGTTTTGGATGAAGCTGGCAAAGGCTGGTCATTGTTCAGTAGTATTTTCAGTAGTAGTAGGTTTACAAGATCTAATATTGAAGATGAAGAATGTGGATTAACATCCCAACATGAATCATATTGATCTGGTTTAGATCCTTAAACTGGAGTTTTGAACCAGGCTTCCTGAACAGGATATAATTAATTAACAGAGAATAGTAATCATTTGTGCCAGTATATTTTGTATAATTTTATACAACTGGTTTAATTACACCAGGTATCTGCACACTAAGCAGTTCTAGAATTGTGAGCATTACAAATATTCAGATCTTGGAAAACCATGGTTGATGAAGTCATTGCTAAGCAACATGGACTCCCTTGCCTTTGCCCTCTGCTCAAATTGCTTTGGCTTCCACACTTAAAATCTGGCTTCCATGAAACAAACATTCTCAATTGTGTCTGATCTGGTGCACATTGATGTAAATGTTGGCTAAGGAACAAAGTTTAGGCTTGGAGAGCATCTTGTGATAACAGCTGTCTACCAATCTCACATGGCAGATTTGGGGCTTTGGTATTTTGATGGTATGTTTAATCCATGCTTCTGTTTCTCTGCTTAATCTGTATACAGTATCTGCTAATAAATGCATCTCTTCATGACAAGAACTCAAAGTAGGTAAGTATTATATCTCTGGAATTTCTTACTGCTCATAGAAATGGGAAGAATGCAACACTAATAGTTCACAGAAAGAATTGTGCTCTCAACACTCAACACAAAGACCCGAGCAGCTGTTACAAAGACAATTACTAGGAAAAATCTCAGAAGAAATTCAGAGAAATATGACTGGGGGAAGGAGAGCCCATCTTGAAGCAATGCAATTTTTTTTTTAATGAATGAAACCTCAAGGCTGGAAGAATGAAGGAACCCAAGAAAAGAATTCTTGGAATGTTGAAGAAGCAATTTGACTGATACTTTCTGTTCTACACAACACATTAAAAACAACAGGTAACAAACAGAAACAGCCTGGGTAAAACTGAGTTTCTTGTAAAATAAAGCACGTCTACCATTCTTTACCATTTCATACCATCTCTCTGTAATCAGAGAATATGAGATTCCTTAATCTGACAAAGACGGCAGAAAATATAATAATGCACAGATTTTATCTTCTTTCTCATCTTAAGGATAGGAAGGAGTTATCCTAAAGGTAGGACAACTTTATTAATCTAATAGTAAAAGGTGAAAGATTTATACAATCTGAAGAAAAACAACAGTATTGGCAGACCAAGGTTGGTCAAAGTGATAAAGCTATTGGATTTGATTAATATTTTTAAGAAAGGCAGCTCATGGAAGTTTGTGGGAAATGAAAAGTCATTGCAAATCTTAATAGAAGACTGAGAAAATATAACTTGAGTTCCTGAATTAACTCAGTTTGTATAATAGTTTGATAAATGTTATTAACAGTTATTATTAACTGTTATTAACTCAGATTCTGGTTACTTACTATTTACCTCGCATGAACTGAGACATTTCTTTTATCCAATGAGTGGGAAAAAAAACAACCAGATGTGAGGGGTATAGTGCCTATATAAATTATGGTTTTTCTAAATTATTACGTACTATGAGGCATGACACCTAAGCATTTGGGAATGTCTTAACTTGTATTTAAACAGAAATGTTAATAATTGGATTCATTTCAGCTAGAACCTGGACTAAACCCCCTTCCCTGAGTCTTCAAAAAGAATGCTTTCCTTTGTCTGATTTGAGTTTTCTTAAGTCCAACCTCAACTCTTGAATTATGACCACAGGCTGACTTTGTCATACATTACACTAAGCTATGATTTACTTTAACATACAATATACATACATATTTTAAGCTTAACATACAATATATTAAAATTAAACCAAGTGGATAATATGATAGCATTGTTCAGTGCATAAAACCAATTATTTCATCAGCTGAAGAAGGAAATTTGCATTAAATGGGGAAAATTGTTTAAATCCAAAACAAATTTTATACTTACAGAAGTATAAAATTTAGCACTAAATTTTTCAAAATTTAGCACTAAAAACCATATAAAGCACTGTATTGTAAATATATATTTCATTTTAGTTTGGCATTAGATCAATGACATCTCTCATGAGTGACCAACACTTGTATTTAGAAAACCTTTGCCCTCTGCTCAAATTGCTTTAGCTTCCACACTTAAAATCTGGCTTCCATGAAACAAACATTCTCAATTGTGTCTGATCTGGTGCACATTGATGTAAATGTTGGCTAAGGAACAAAGTTTAGGCTTGGAGAGCATCTTGTGATAACAGCTGTCTACCAATCTCACATGGCAGAGGCTGTTTTTTTCCCACAAGAAATACTATTAGATCAAATGTGCCATCCAAAGCAAACTGCTGGATAGTTTTAATTTAGTCTCAGACAATTATTTGTTAGGCAGCTATGTACAAAGAGCAGTCCTTTGAAGGAAAAATAATCTGTTGAATGTTATTTTAAAAATATATTTCTGAAATACAGTGAAAACAGTTTTTCTACAAGACAACTAAATACAGTATCTATTATACTCAAATAATAACGAATCTGAATTGTTGGCTCAGAACTATTGTTGCTCCATTTCTGGGAATCATTATATCCAGAGATGCAGTATTGAACAGATAAAAGCAAAAAGCAGTTCTAAATCAGGGTTGATGATACACAATAGCATAATATGCTATGCAATAGCACAATAGCTCTGCTATTGCATAAACAATACACAGCCTTTGAATTCTTGTTTGTATGCACTCTAATTTTGTCCTGTATTATAATCAACATATGCACAATCAGTTCTTGCAATGTTCATTCATTCACTCTTAGGTCATTCATACACAGCAGTTACATAATACCCCAATCTCTTCATTTTGACAACAAATGAGATTACAACTTCCAGAAATCCTTCACAGGCCAGCCATCCTTGGTGTTGTAATCCCACAACATCTGGAGTGTACCAGAATACGCAAAAATGGTTTAAAGATCTGTATTAAACTTTTAAAAAAATCAAACAAATAGAATTTCATTTAGGTTTCCCCAGCAACAGAATGAACGCTGTAATGATCTCCTTTCCATAAAATCTCACTGATTAGCAACAACATTCTTGAAGAAGCATATCTACCTCAAGGGGGAAAAAAACCAGTTTCAATTGCACCTGTTCAACTATGACATTGTTTTATACCACTTTGATCCCACCTATGCCTACAGCCATTCAATGCTCACCTTGGTTAGCAATCGTTAGCAAAGATAACAGTAGTAAAAAGTAATAAAAGAGTAATTTTCTGACCAATATGGACTTTTATGGCTAAATTTTGCATGCACGATGACAACTTAAGATTGGCTCTCACCTTGATGGTTTTTCAAAAGCCCCTCAAGACATGGTTCTGCCTGCAGGCTTGGGGACCGTGGTTGACCTGCAGCCAATCAAGTGGTTGTGTTATTGTGCCTGTTGCCACTACGGGGTAGGGTGGGGTGGATATAAGTTTAATGGTGTAAGCCACCTGGAGTCACTGTGTGTGAATTGAGCAGCCATATAAATGAGTTTAATTAATTAATGGAGTCACAGTAATAGCTGTATCAGGAAACCGAACGAGACAGCAGCAATCAGTGTTGTTCGCAGTGTCTCTATCTCTCTTTGCCAGAGGTTCACTTACTGACCATTTTGCTGAATGACCAAGTTGTTGGAACAAAATGCAGTTGCTAAACAAGGACTGAGTGTATTGTGCATCTCATCTTCGGATTATGCCTTGTAAACAAAGCTTCTTAAGAGGATTAGTTAGGAGAAACACTAGAAAAAGCTAAATCCATTGTTATCCTGTAGGAAGACAGCGTTAGCACACACTGCTGGATAGTTTGGTTTTCACTACAAGAGAGAAGCCACATAACGAAAGGTTGAGCAACAAAAATGCCATATTCTACCTCTTTACAATCCAACAGTTACCACTTTTGCTCAGCACAAATGGGGTTTTGAAATTCTCAACCTAATCATTAGGTGATTTCTCTGATGTTCTCCGGGAAAAAGAAATTCAGCAATTTCTCAAGGATAGGATTCCTCTCAATGCTGATAACTGCATCTGGCAAAGCCCCATGGGAGAATTTGCTTTGTGCTATCTCCCCTGTCCTAAAGATTCAATGGAAGTCCCAAGGGTGCTTTTTTCAGGAGGCAACTGGACTTTCTTGTTTTTTCTTTTTGAAGACGTTTCGCTTCTCATCCAAGAAGCTTCTTCAGCTCTGACAGGACAGTGGGGAACGTAAGGATTTATATTCCTTGCAGACAGCTGGTCATCTGCATCCTTTTAGAGGGTCGTTGAAGCACTTGGAGGTTTATCTGTGTCTTCAGGGTCACCTGAGTAGTGCTCCTGGTTCCTGTAGTCTGCGTAGATAGTTCCTTAGCCTCCTGAAAAAGCACCTTTGGAACAACCATGACCTGGATGACTGGGAATCTCTATAGATACAATAGAAGTGTGCGAGGTCAAGGATTTTACAGACTGAGAATTTATTCTAAATTCACTTCTTCTTTAAAAGACATTCTAAAATAAATTTCCCTTCATTAGAACTGTGTTTTTTTTAAAAAATTGCAGGCAAACTTCTGTGCCTGCCAATAATTGTAACATATGCAAATTAAGCTGCTGTATAGTTAATCACTTCCAGAATGACACGGCTAAAGCACGTGAAAATGGCAACTCCAAATTCGTGAAAATGGCAACTCCAAATTAGTATCAAAACCGAAAGAACCACAAAATCTTTACAAACTGAAGAATGAAAAAGCAGCAAAGAAACACAAGGTCATTTTGAAATGCATGGGGGGGGGGGAAGGTGGCCTGTTGTGCAAACAGCTAGAGATATTTATGTCTCCAGACAGCATGACTTTTTTTTCCAGCTAGCAGCTGAGGAAAAAAAAAAGTAAGATGACACATTCGGTACATTGGAACCCACCAAATACGAAATGTTACCATTTGGTAAAAAGTGCCCTACCCAAAATCTAAAGCCTGCTTTCTTGCCTGCCTGAATGAAACAACAATCTTGTGAATGTTTGCGATTCGTGCAACCTTTCATTTCTTAAATATGATGGAACAAGACAGATTTTGCCAGTAGGACATTGCAATCAATCTTAATGTAGCTTTGCAGGATGATGTTGTAGCTTGTCAACTCTTGCCGCAAGAATTTCAAAATCTGAAATATTGCCTCTTTCGATTGTCCAGATTTATTGGGAGAGAGGAAGGTTTCAAATCAATTAAATTCTGTTCTAGCCTTTAAAACTGTGCGAGAAGGCAAACTGTTCATACCCAAAACCAGACTTTCTTAACTTGGTGCCCTCCAAATACCAGGTGATACAGAGGGGGTCAAATGGCAACCATATGCAGTATATCTGGAGGGCACCCAGTTGCAGAAGATTGACATAAGATAGTATAATTGTGTACAGGTCATATCAGATATCTGGCTGCATTAAGACCCGTGATTTCTCTGATTTGGGCTTTGTTTACAAACCATGGTTTATGCCATGTTGATCGTCCTTCCTTGGTTCTGGGGGGAGAAAACTTAATCCCCTCAGAATGTGTCCGCAATTTGGGTGTCCTCCTAGACTCACAGCTAAGATTAGATCAACACCTGACAGCTGTGGCTAGGGGGACCTTTGCACAGGTTCGCCTTGTGCACCAACTGCGGCCCTATTTGGATCAGGAGGCTCTGCTCATGGTCACTCATGCCCTTATCACCTCATGACTTGACTATTGCAATGCGCTCTACATGGGGCTGCCCTTAAAAAGTGTCCGGAGACTACAGGTAGTCCAGAATGCAGCTCCGCGAGCAGTCGTGGGGAGCCGTCGTGGGTGTGCCAAGCTACACNTGCACATGGTTGGCCTTCTTCAAGTCCCGTCAGCCAGACAGTGTCGGCTGGCGGGTCCTCAGGGGAGGGCCTTCTCTGTAGCCGCACCGACTCTATGGAACTAACTTCCCCCCGAGATCCGTACTACCCCCACCTTACTGGCTTTCTGTAAAGCCGTTAAGACCTGGCTTTTCCGGCAGGCCTGGGGCCAATAATCTATGGATTGGCCCATGTATGCAGGTGTAAATGTTTTTTGATATTTTTAAATTGTATTTATTATGTTTTTATTGGTGTTTATTCATGTGTTGTGAGCCGCCCAGAGTCCTTTGGGAGTTGGGCGGCATACAAATTTTATTATTATTAATAATAATAATAATGCCATATTATTATTACATTTGAATCATACCTTTATGACCCATTAAACAAATCTTAGTTAAAGCACACTATGGCACAGTATGAAACCAGCTTCTGTATTATGTAACCTCAAAAGCTCAGTGCATGCCCCTCCTTTGCAGAGATGGGCTTGGGGTGGGTGGGTGAAGGAGCATTTTAAAGGGAAAGCATCATTTAATTCAGAAAGAGGTAACAGTCTGTGCTTAGTACTTAATTATTGCAAAGTCTTAGAACTGCTTTAATTGTTCTCTCTCTACTTGCCAGTTCCCCCTTTTGACTTCCTTTTTGTTTCTTTTGCCATTAAGAATTGCTCCTCTCACTATTTCCAGCATTAACAAACAAATTGCCATACGTGGAAATGCTTAGCATTTATGGTTGATCTTGTCTTATTCATCTTCAATCTTCCATTCTGACTCAAAGGTTTAGACAGCTCAAAACAATTGTCATAATTAGGCAGCTGCAGGCCATACATTGTCGAAGAACCCCTACTTGGACCTCTTTCCTTTCTGTCTGGAAAAACATTTAATATTAATCAATTAATGATACTCTGCCCATGCACTGGCTGCTGAAAACATCCAGAAGCAAGGCCAGATCTGTCACATAAATGCTTATAAACCTTTGCAGATACCAACAATGATTAAAGCCAGTGGTGAAATACAATTTTTTTTACTACTGGTTCTGTGGGTGTGGCTTGGTGGGTGTGGTGTGGTGTGGCTTGGTGGGTGTGGCTAGGTGGGCGTGGCAGGGGAAAGGATACTACAAAATCTCCATTCCCTCCCCACTCCTGGGGGAAGGATATTGCAAAATCTCCATTCCCACCCCACTCTGGGGCCAGCCAGAGGTGGTATTTGCCGGATCTCCAAACTACTCAAACTTTCCACTACCGGTTCTCCAGAACCTGTCAGAACCTGCTGGATTTCATCCCTGATTAAAGCCATGTAAGTAAAAAGTGAATGTCACTCCTTCCATGGCATTATGACTACATATAGTATGGTGGCAGTGTATAAATGGCCCTTCAACCTTTCACAGATTTATAATTAAAATAGGTATCGGCCCTGAAATATTAATTAGCATCCCTATGAAAAATTGTTTAATCTCTTATGGGGAATCCTAATAGCTGAACTTTTACTGATTGGCTTGCTATGTTTCTAAAATTTTCAGAACTTCCTCTTTCATGAAAGAAAAAAAAAAGACATAGCTATTAAAAGCCATAGAAAGTATCCGTAGAAAGCAAGACAAAGGAAGAAAAGTTAGAGATCTTTAAATAAGATTTTAAAAGCCCAATATTAGAAAGAGTTACAGCTTCTTTTTTTCCCAGTCAAAAAAGCAGCTAGATTGGGTTCATTATGCTATACAGTAGATATTATGCTATTTAGTAGGTACTACTAAAGCCCCTCCAGATAATACCAGCAGTTCAATAAATAGTAGTAGTAAACAACTACTAGTTTTTTTATACTCATGGAGATGTTCTACAGCGCAGCTTTAGCTATTGATGGTACTAAAGAATAATGCAACAATGGCCTTTGTACAGTGAAGACCTTGTACTTCCTGTTCTCAACAGTTTGTGGAAAGTTCAGAAATTAATTTGAAATTTTCCCAGCATCATCACTACTATGACCAATAACCAGGGGGAAAAAAGTTTAATCTTTATTATTTCAAACAAACACAGAGAACAGGCTGTGTGCACTTCTCGTTTCTTTCCTCCTGTGGTATTTCAGTATCGGGGGAAGAAGGCCTTCTAATGTAATAATGCTTTTAAACAGTGTGTCCTGATACAACCGATAGGGAAAACAAGATGAGGATGTAAGAGTTCCATAGTTTTAAGAAACTCCACTCATTTGCGGATCTGCCTTCACCAATGTCACCCACAGACACTGACTGAGTTTTTCTATGAGTTAACAAACTTTACAGGAAAAAGGGTTCAAACTTTCAAATGTACAAAAAGAAGGGTCTTTTCCCTAGCTTGTATAAGTGCCCTGCTTACTAGATAACAGCTGGTTAATTTGCCAATCTTCTATCTGAAGATTGAATATATATCTGCTCAAACCTAATGGCTTCGTCTGTTTTACATATCCTTTTAAAGTACCCACTATACCAGTGATGGCGAACCGTTTTTTTGCTCAGGTGCCAAAAGGGCATGCGTGCGCGCAGTAGTGCGCGCGTGCCCTTCCCCCCACGCATGCACACACAACCCACCTGCACTGCCCCCCACGCATGCGCACAGGGCTCACTGAAACCTCCGGAGCCTGTGGATGGCGAAAAACTGATTCCAGCTGATTTTTGGCCTTCCAGAGGGTGGGGGAGGTTGTTTTCGCCTTCCCCAGGCTTCAGGAAAGCCTCCGGAGCCTGTGGATGGCGAAAAATGGACCCAACAGCCCAACCAGAAGTTTGGAAATGAACTTCCGGTTGGGCCGTTTGGCCATTTTTCACTGTCCCCAGGCTTCAGGAAAGCGAAAACAACCTCCCCCTGCCCTCCGGAAGGCCGAAAATCAGCTGGCCAGTGCACACATGCACGCTGGAGCTGACATAGGGCAATGCCTCGCATGCCCTCAGATATGGCTCCGCGTGCCACCTGTGGCACGCGTGCTGTAGGTTCGCCATCATGGCACTATACTCTCCTTGGCAATCAAAGCTAATATACCCGCTCTTGAATTTGATGAACTCTACTCATGATGAGAAGATTGAAGTATTCTTATTAATCAATATCCAGTGTTTCAAAGGCAGTAGCAATTTTTTATTTATAGCCTTAAGTTAATAGAAACCATTTGGTGCCTTCAATGAATTGTTATTTTGTTTCTTCCTCTTATATATGTATGTATCGCCACATATGTATTAATGGTATATTGTATTTTCAATTTTGTGAGTTGGTCTTGCACTGTAAATAAACAAACATATACAGAAAACTTAGTCTAGACATAGGTTAAAAGACTTAAATTGATCCACTCTACTTGTCTGGCAATAAGCCATCAGTCACAGGACGAGAAGTATTCTTTTATTAAATATTTACTAAAATTCCATATGCTGTCTCTGTCTTACTTCGTGCCCTGATCAGCAAACTTATAGTTGAACAGACCAATCACATATTTTCCAGCTTTTATGAACATAGGCAAGCTACATTACATATGTGGAGTATTAGCTTCTCCCCAATCTAATATAGTTAGTCCATATTAGTCCATATTAATTCTTGGCTGTAGAGCAGAGGTGTCCAACCTTGGCAACTCTAAGACTTGTGGACTTCAACTTCCAGAATTCTCCAGCCAGCCAAGTCCATAAGCTTTAAAATTGCCAAGGCTGGACACTCCTGTTGTAGAGGTTTGTGGACATACATACATGATCATAAGAGGCTGCATAATTTCTGGATTATTCATTTCAAATTATTTCTATTCAAAAGCCAATTATTACTATGACTCACTTTGTATAATGTAAGATGTGGAGCTCGCTTAGCAATTCAACATGACATTCTGGAATATAAAATTGAAGAATATCTTAAACATGAGCAAAGGTCCAGACTTTGGGGGCTTGGTGGGCACTTGTGAAATGTTGAAGACATATGGAGAAACTCCTGTTGGAACAGCTTGCTCATTTTCAACATCTATCTCTCTATCATCTATCTCTCTATCATCTATCTATCTATCTATCTATCTATCTATCTATCTATCTATCTATCTATCTATCTATCTATCTATCTATCTATCAATCTATCTATCAATCAATCTATCTATCTATCTATCTATCTATCTATCTATCTATCTATCTATCTATCTATCTATCTATCATCTATCTATCTATCTATCTATCTATCTATCTATTTATCATGCTATCATTATCAAAGATCTCTTACCAGTCACACACATGATTAATTCAATATGAAACATCCTCAGGAAAATAAATAATAATAAAGTAACTGGAGCAACATGAAAATGGTGCTATATGGGACATATATAATTAGAAAGCTCCCATATATCAGAATGCTGCCTATCTCAACCTCATGCCAGACCTTTCCTGCTCCTGGCTTGATTGATTATGTGCCAACTCTTAGCAACCACATAGACAGATTTTCTCCAGGAGCTGGCCTTCAGTTTATCATCATTGTAATTGAGTCCATTCACCTTGCTGCTGGTTGTCCTCTTCTCTTTCTTTCCACCTTTCCCAATAATGGAAACTAATCAAGGAGAGAAGCAACTTAGAACTAAGGAGAAATTTCCTGAGAGTTAGAACAATTAATCAGTGGAACAACTTGCCTCCAGAAGTTGTGAATGCTCCAACACTGGAAGTTTTTAAGAAGAGATTGGATAACCATTTGTCTGAAGTGGTATAGGGTTTCCTGCCTAAGCAGGGGGTTGGACTAGAAGACCTCCAAGGTCCCTTCCAACTCTGTTATTCTATTCTATTCTATTCTATTCTATTCGAGGAGCTCTGATGGAACAGTGGTTGGAATACAGTATTGCAAGCTAACTCTGCACAGTCTAGAGTTTGATCCTGATGGGCTCAAGGTTGACTCAGCCTTCTATCCTTCCAAGGTCAGTAAAATGAGGACCCAGATTGTGGGGGGAAATATGCTGATGTTGTACAGTACTCAGAGAATACTGTAAAGCACTATGGAACGGTATATAAGTCTATGTGCTATTGCTATTGTTAGAGCCTTCTCAGAGAACTAGATCTTCACATGATGAAGGTTAATTTGAGCCTGGTTATTTGGGCTCACGTTAGAACTTGGTTGATTTGTTTGATGATCTATTTGTTTGGGGGGGGGGGGGTTGCTGTTCAGAGTATTTTTAGGAGTCTCCTCCAACACTAAAGTACAGAAGTATCAATATACTTCCTAGCTGACTGCTTCAAAGTTCAACTTCGATCTTTTATGGAAGGAAGATACATTTCTAAGCAAAGCACTATGCTGTAGCTGTCCATTTTTAATTTCTCTGAAAGCCTATAGGTGCCATTTGGGGCTTAGAAGCAGTTCTTGGAAAATATGATGTTAACATAATGCTTTGCAGTCTGCTGGCCTCTTTCTCTCTCTGTATTTTAATTAAAAGCATTTTAAATGTAAAAAAATGTAGATGAGGTAAGGAGGCTGGTACTGCAAGCATCTTGGAAACCCAGATCCTGAACTTCTCATAGCCTTGACATTATATGGTTATAAAACTATCCATTTTTTTAAATGCCATTTTTTTACATCTGCTAATCTAACATTCATCTGATGCTTGTATTTTAAGTTCCAATGACATGCGGAGACTGTGCAAAGCACCTAGGACCTCAAATTCAAACTTCAAATTCTATTTATAAATATTTATAAAAAAAATATTTCAATCTGGTAATATCTTCAGAAATGCCACAAAATGTTGAAAATAAGAATAAGATGAAGATGAAGCAGGAAAAAAAATTAACATCTTAACATCAGTAAGTCCAATGATTAAATTGATTTTTCTTCCTCAAATTACTTGTCATCTTTCATCTCCAATCTTCTCTTACAAAAATTAAAAGATGCAATATGGAGGATTGGGGAAAACAAAGTGTTTCAAAAGTGTTTCGGAAGGAAACGACTCACAGTGGCCAGGTAATGGAGCAACTAGAAAAATATCCTCAAAGGCAGGCACGGATTAAACCTGTTCTATCATATTCCTAGAAAAAGGTCTACCTTTGATTTTAAAAGTCCTCCCTTTGATATAGTCCAACAGGTACAACTATAGTCAACAATGAAAATTCTAGCATAGATACATTGATGTTTTAATAAAACTCAGTCAACAAAGCTTTTTCAAAAACATTGAAATCAGATTTTAGCCAGTGGTTTCCTGTCAAATAAAGTATATCTCTTCAGTAGGCCTACTCTGTCACTTCTTCCTAACTACAGTTAGTCCCCGTCTTACAACAGTTCACCTAGTGACTGTTCGAAGTTACGGGGGCACTGAAAAAAGTGATTTATGGCCATTTTTCACACTTATGACCATTGCAGCATCCCCATGGTTACATGATTTACATTCAGATGCTTGGCAACTGACTCACATTTATGACGGTTGCAGTGTCCCAGGGTCACGTGATCACCTTTTGCAATCTTCTGACAAGCAAAGTCAATGGGGAAGCCAGATTCACTTAACACTCATGTTACTAATTTAACAACTGCAATGATTCACTTAACAAATGTGGCAAGAAAAGTCATAAAATGGGGCAAAATTCACTTAACAATTATCTCATGTAGCAACATAAATTTTGGGGTCCACTGTGGTCATAAGTTGAGGATTACCTGTATACAGTCTATTAGTCAGGGGTGAAATGCTACCGGTTCGGCCCGGTCTGGGCATACCGGTAGCGGCAGCCGCCGGTGGTTCGGAGAACTGGTAGCGGTGGCAGCGCGAGGCTCCGCCCACCCACCCAGACATTGCCATTTTCTTGCTTTTAACCCTCTGTGCATGCGCAAAGCATTCTGCGCATGTGCAGAGGGTGAAAAAACACGTGCGACGGTGGCGCGCACTTGCTTCCGAACTGGTAGGGAAGGTAAGTAGATTTCACCACTGCTATTAGTTCTTCTCTTGACTGTGTACCTCAACCTTTACACTTATGCAATATTCCTAACATACAACGTAGTACATATACGCACATATTTTCTGCCCCTAGAGTCAACCGTATCTAATGAAAAATATACTGCAAGTCAGTATACTACTACTCCTCCACTTGCAACAGAATACCTTATTCCACAAGACTTGAAATTTTGGGCTTAGACAACTTAGAACTACGTCGCCTTAGAACCGATCTAAATGTAGTTCATAAAATTATCTGCCACAATGTCCTACCTGTCAATGACTACTTCAGCTTCAACCACAACAATACACGAGCACACAATAGATACAAACTTAATGTAAACCGCTCCAAACTCGACTGCAGAAAATACGACTTCAGCAACCGAGTGATCAATGCCTGGAATTCACTACATGACTCTGTGGTTTCTTACACAAAAAAAAAAAACTTTAACCTTAGACTGTCTACTGTCGACCTCACCCCATTCCTAAGAGGTCTGTAAGGGGCGTGCATAAGCGCACCAGCGTGCCTACCGTCCCTGTCCTACTGTCCTATTGTCCTCATCTATCTGTATTCACTTTGATTATGTTTATGTTTATACCTATACCTGCTATCTTGTACATGTTTGACAAATAAATAAATAAATAAAAATAAAAAAAATAAATAAGTGTCTCATGTCTCTCTGTAATGTTGCATTGCAAAATGATCTTCCATGCCTCCAGCACTGCAAACCAAAATGCCATACAGCAGATGTGCACTCCGGGCTCCCACTGGGTAAAGAAGCAATTTGAAGAGTATAAATGTGCAAAGGGCAGATTAACCACTCTATATAATTTCCATCCCTGGCATTAGTTTTCAGAGGTAGAACTCAAAAATAATTCCTGTAAGATGCTGTTACTTACTACTAACCCTTCCCTGCTCCGGGCAGAATGTATACTGTATCTCAGAATATTTACCTGCTCATCCTATTCAATATCAGTTTATTTAAAATTATGGACCTTTTCACAAACAAATAAATCGATTGTGTACAACAGATAAGAATAAAGAGTTAAAATCGCTATTGCCTGTATTGTGTATTGCCTGGCAAAAGTACTCCAGTAAAAGAGAATATGTGAGGAGTCCTTGATGGGCTCTGAGCCTGGTTGTTTTCTTGCAGACGTTTCATTACCTGACAAGGTAACATCATCAATGTTGTTGGGTGTGGGGTTTGCTTCCTATTTATATATCTACAGTAGCTTGCTCTGTCAATGTTGGTGGGGATGTGATTTTCTCCTTGGCAGTTCCTTGATTAGGGTGTTGTTTTCTGCTTGAGTACTCCAATATTTCAACAAAATTATTTCCCCTTTGGTCTGGAAGTATGCTTACCTGATCAGAACAGAAAATAAATATAAGCAAGAGAATATGACACCCAGCCCACTCTATGCATCTGATGAAGTGGACTGCAGCTCAAGAAAGCTTATACCTTTTAATAAAATTTGTTAATCGAAAGAGGGGCTGCCATATTCCTGTTTGTTTTTTTAAGATGGAGTTGCCACTGAAGAAAATTCAGAAGCTTTAGCTAGTCCAAAATGAGCAATTATCTACTGACAGAAGGAAGCTGATTCAGCAACATTAACACCCATGTATAGTTGCTGCATTGATTCCTGCTTTGTCTGTGAGTCCAATTAAAAATGCTGCTGATTTTGTTTTCAGTCCTATGTTGCTTCGCCCATCGTATGTAAACTTTATGCTTCCTAGTTTTTAGGAAGTTCTAAACATCATTCTTATTTCACAGAGCATATGGACAATTATGACATTGGGTAACCTTTGTAATTAGATTCTCAGTGGCCTTTAATTACTGTGTTTTTTTAACTGCATAACAAATGTCCTTTGGGAAATGATTGGCCTATAAATAATTGCATAATAAATAAATACATCAAAGCACCAAAAATCTGGGTGACTGTGACAGAGTCAGAAAACCCCAACTCTGCCATCACCAGAGGTGGGTTTCTACCGGTTCTAACCGGTTCTTTAGAACCTTTAGTAAATCGGTGATGATTTCACAGAGCCAGTTCTGTCGGTGTCTCCGTGGGTGCCGCCATCTTGGATTTTGCTTCTGCGCATGCGCAGAAGCTAATTTTTGCTTCTGCACATGCGTAGAAGCTATTTTTTGATTGCTGCGGGCGCGTGCACACGTGCGAAGCGAGCACGCATCCACGGCACGACCCTGAGCGAACCGGCAGTAAAAGGATCCAGAACCCACCCCTGGCCATCACCTACTGGTCCTTTGGATTTTGGCACTTCCAAATGTTGAAGCTGGATCTCCCAAGCACCGGGCCAGCATTATAATGGAAAGTTGGACATCTCCCAGGAAGAAAAGTGTTTCTTAGTACAAATAATGCATTGCCTTCAAGCAATCAGATAAAGGAACATTTCTGCATTACAGGAAAGTTTAATGTTGGCTATTTTTAAAAAACCCTTTTTCATTACCAGCGTACCAACTGATCGGAGAATTCAACAGGAAGATAGATCAGGAAGATTTCAATAGAGATAGGGGAGAACAATGTTTTGAAAGGCAAGTTGCTTAGTTCATTGTAATGCAGTTAAAACATCAAAAAGGGGAGGGGGTTATTGGCAGTGTTTTTAGAGATGTTCAGGTACCAAATTAAATTGCCAGAAGTCGCAAATCACCAATAGCCAATTATAAAATGTCTCCTCTTTTTTACAGTCAAAATACTGTTTTTTTAAAAAAATTATACTCTTTGAGTAGAAATCAAAATATTAAAAATGAAAGGGAATTGGGAAATATGTATTAGATCCATCCAGACACAAAGTGTTCAGGGAGTTGTACAAGCATCCAGAAGTGGAAAACCTTAAATAAATCTGGTATTGATCATAAACGCAATTGTGTCTGAATGAACTAAACCAGAAAATTACTGCAATGTCTAAGGATTATCTATATTTTGCAGAAGGGGAGGGCAACGGGCTGCTGAATTAATGCTGAAATTAACAGTGAGCCATTAGTACTAAAATTAATACTAAAAATAGTAACCACTGACTTTATCCAGGGAAGATACGTTTTTAGTTCAATACAGACAAAAATGTAATATTAATTTTTTTAAAGATAACCTTAACTTCGCAAGAAAAATATTTTTCAAATTAAGTTCATTTTGTGTTATCAACACATGCAGTGCAGCCCTGTTCCTGCCCCCAAATTCCATTAAGCATGGATCTTGACCTGCAAAGGCTGTCCATCTCTGATATAACACTTGAATTTCCCATTGCTAAAGCATCATATGGTCTATGGACCCTACTTGGATCAAAAGGCTCTCCTCACAGTCACTCATGCCCTTGTCACCTCACAGTTAGATTATTGCAATGCGCTCTACATGGGGCTACCCTTGAAGAGTGTTCGGAGACTACAGTTGGTCCAGAATGCAGCTGCGCGAGCTGTTATGGGTACACCTAGGTATACCCATATTACACCAATTCTCCGCAAGCTGCACTGGCTCCCTATTGGTCTCCGGGCACAATTCAAGGTGTTGGTTATTACATTT
>QLTV01003284.1:1057097-1082201 GCA_003457575.1 Thermophis baileyi | reverse complement strand
GAGGTCCGGCCATGGATGGTGTGCATGGGTTTTTAAATTGTTTTTTAAATGTTTTTATAAGGTTTTTTAATTTTTTTTTTTGTGTGTTTATTTCTTTTGTAAGCCGCCCAGAGTCCCTCGGGAGTTGGGTGGCATAGAAATTTAAATAATAAATAAATAAATAAATAAATAAATAAATAAATAAATAAATAAATAAATAAATAAATAAATAAATAAATAAATAAATAAATAAATCATATTCATAGAAGTAAGAAAACAGTAATGATTCAGATTACATCTCTTTGGTATTTCCTAGAAATCTTCAATATAAAGATAGTTCTGACAGCTTCTGGTGAAGATTCCTGGTGAACTAGATATCTCTGAAGGAGCAGAGACAGCACTGAGGAACTAATTGGCATTGTCTCTCTAGATAAAGTAGAGATTACCCATATGTACAGCTGCTTCTCATGAATAAACTGCAGGAATCAATTTTTGCAGTCAGCTCATAAGTTGAGTGGCTGGAAGTTGAGGGATTCCAACTAAGCTCACAACCACAATGTAACCTAAAGTGGACAAAGTTCTCCTGAGCCTCATTCTTTAAATCACTTTTGGAAATTGCTTTTTAATTGCTTTTCGACTATTAAAAACCTTTCGGTTGACACTTATAACATGCACCAGGCAAGTCTCTTTTAACCCTTAGTGAAAGATGCTTATGCATAAATGATGTGATATTGGATGAAGAGTTTGTTTGTGGTGTTTTAAGAGAATGTGATCAGTTGTTAAAATTGTTTATACTTGTGAAAAAGAGGGAAATCACACACACACGCACACACACACACACACACACATTCTCTTTGCTATGTTCTTTTTTTTCCCTTTCTTTTCTATTTTTCTTTCTCCTTATCAATTTTTTTCTACACTTTCTATTTTTTTCTTTCTTTTTTGTAGGTTTTTTTTTTTACTCTGTTATAGACCATAATCAATAAAGGAAAGCTCTAGTATTACTAATGGTGTCTATTTTCTGACTGGCCTGCCTTGAAAGGTGACCTCTGTCTGGAGGAAAGAAGAAAAAAGCGCCATTAAGATCTGTGATGTAATGAGTTCTCATGATCCTATTAGTATCAGCATAATAGGACAATTACTCATTGATTCCAGCAATAACTTAATTTAAAAAGATACATATACATATATTTCCTTTGATAAACTGAATATGGAAAAGAATACATTTCTTCTCATGTCCTGCTGCAAGCAATAGGTTCTTTTCCTCCAACAAAATCAGGATTCACCTACTAATCTACCTAAACAACCAAGAAGTTATCCCACGCCAACTTCAACTCCCGAGAACAAAAGCAATACGAATCGTATAGCAAAATTGGTAGTGCTGATGAGATTAAAACAATCCAAAAGGATCCTAATGTTTCAAAGAATTGCCTTACAAAACAGATTTTTTTAAAACAATGAAGACGAAGTACTTATGCGTGTACAGGTATTCCTTGACTTACAACAGTTCATTTAGTGACCATTCAAAGTTACAACATCACTGAAAAAAGTGACATGATTTTTTACACTTAAGACTGTTGCAACATACCTATGGTCACATGATCAAAATTTGGATGCTTGGCAACTGGTTCATATTTATGATGGTTTGCAGTGTCCCGGGATCAAGTGATCATTTTTTGTGACCTTATGACAAGCAAAATCAATGGGGGAGTGTGCTGGCTTATCAAGGGTTTAGCCTAGAATTAAGAACTGTCTCTTTAAGACATAGCATTCTGGGGAATGTAGTCCATGCCATGTAGTCCATGGCATGTGATCATAACTGTGTACTCTTATTGGTCATTGAAGTATGCCTGGGGGGCGGGAGTAAAGGAAGTCACTTTCAAGAATCTACCGGGAAAAGATGTAGCAACAAGGGAGATGGGGAAGCATTAATCCTTTTTTACAATATTCGTGATGGTTCCAGATTATGACTGTAGATTCAGAAGAACTTCTACATAACCGTGAGTGATGTCAGAGGATGCCTGAAGAATAAAATATAATCTGATTGAATGTACCATTGCGTTTTGTTAAGCTGCCTGATGATAGCACAACCAATCTACGCTTGATTCAGAACAGGGAGCCAGATTCACTTAACAACCATGCTTCTAACTTAACAACTGCAGTGATTCTCTTAACAATTGTGGCAAGAAAGGTTGCAAAATGGGGCAAAATTCACTTCACAACTGTCTCACTTAGCAACAGAAATTTTGGGCTCAATTGTGGTTATAAGTCGAGGACTACCTGTACAAAAAAGAGTTGGGTTTCCATCATGTAGCTGCAGCCACCAACCTTTTGGATCCTGCCCCGTCCCTTGACGCCCCCTGAAGGCCTTTGCCTTCAGATTATATTCTGGATTGCAAAAATCAGCAATCCTTAATTTTTTGTGAAACCTTGTGACATTCAGAGATAGGAGAATTTATTCCCTGGGAAATATCAAATCAGCCCAGGAACCTAGTCTGCTACATTTTTCCCCCATATTAATACAGAGTCCCTTGGGAGTTGGGCGGCATACAAATTTAATAAATAAATAAATAAATAAATTCTAAATCAATACATACTGTATATAATCTGCATCATTCTGCAAATTATTTTTGGTAAGAAAGCTGACAGTGATTGAAATTGCAGTACCCTTTCCTCTTCCTCCTCTTCGCGTCTATTTAAGAAATCATGGTTTTAAATGGCTCCACCATGTAAAACACATTTGTACTATATCAATTCAGCCTGTGGAATAAATCTGAACCTTTTCTACAGCATGAATGCATAAGTGGCATCTATTGGGTGCAAACATTAACAGGGACTGGTATCAACAGAACCCTTTCATTGACAAGAAATTGGATCGCTTGCAGGGCAATTTACCAGCCAACACAGACTCTTCAATGTCCTCCTTTCATAAAAAGTAATGAAATACGAGGTCCATCCAAATTCTGGCTAGCATTGTACATATACATCTTGCCAAAGTAACCTAAATAGAGGAAAATCAAAGAAGGAGACACTCACTGAGTCACAAACACACAGAAGAAAGCACCCTTTGCTACTAGAACATTGCATACTCGCTCACATCCAAGTATTTATGAATGTGTGTTAATAAATTGTAGAATTTAAGTACATTTTCTAGACTGAAACCCTAATTCTATTTTGTCAAAGGAAAATCCCATGGATAAGACTACAATGTCAATCCATTTTGTGTGGGGTTTTTTTTGTGTGTGTGTGATTTTATAATATTACATTTATTTTATATATAATTATTATATTTATTTTATAAATACTCCAGTTTGGTATAGTGGTGATGTCTAGCTGGCCTAGAAATCAGGAGTCTGTGAATTCTCATAATGGAACAGAACAATAGAGTTGGAAGGAACTTGGAGATCTACTGGTAAAACCAGGGGGATGGAAACTGCCCTGCTGACTCATCTTCTTCATCTATGACCTGCACAGTAGTAGAAGCAGATAGTAGCCTAAGAAGCTTCTGGACAACATAAAGCCATCGGACCTAGACTTCGTTCTGATTTCACAAGATGTCTCCAATCAGCCATCTGCTGCAAGACATTACAGGAAATAAAAATGAGGTCTCTATCTTGGAAGCTTTATACCAGCGGTTCTCAACCTGTGGGTCGCGACCCCTTTGGGGGTCGAACGACCATTTCACAGGGGTCGCCGTGCGCGTTAGCCCGCCATCTTGGTGACACCGTTACTCGCAGGGGTGAAATGCTCCCGCTTCGGCCGTGCCTGCGGGTCGTCAGATAGCCGGTAGTGACAGAAGCGGGAGACTTCACCCACCCGCCTGGACGCCGCCATTTGGGTTCTTTTACCTTCTGCGCATGCGCAGAACGCTTTGCGGCGAAGTCTCCCGCTTCTGTCGTTACCAGCTGTCTGGCGACCCGCAGGCAAGCCCAAACCGGGAGCATTTCACCCCTGGTGCCACGCCCCCTTTATCACCTCATCCTGCGTGGGGAGAGGGTAGGGAGGGGGTCGCGGTGGGCGGCGGGGGGGGTCACGGGGGGGTCGCGGCATTAGAAAGGTTGAGAACCACTGCTTTATACCTTTTATTACTTTGGCCTCGGGGTTGGAGGTGGGGGGACTGGGAATGGAATTTAAGGAGAAGGACAGAAGGAATGGAGAAATTAAGGGAAAGGAATGGCTATCCAAGAATATTGGTGTAAATGTTAGCCGTAAACTTTTCCAGTGGAAAAGGATCACGTTGGTGCCCAAGGAGAGAAGCCAGAAAGTGATGTGCTTAAATCTTTCCGAACTGACTGCTCTTCCACTAAATTTTCCAAAACATTAGTTAGAAACCACTAGTCCTCCATACATCTCTATAATGAAACACTGCAAGATGAGCAGGAGAAAGAAGCATCTAAAAAGATGCTTGGGAACCTTTGCAAATTGTGGCTAAAATGATTGTTTCTTTTTGATCCTTTTACAAACAGAGAAAACAAACAATAAAAAAGGTTTATTTATTTCTTTATAACCCATGTTTAATGTTTCTATAAATAACTCGGATGGTAAACATACTTAATACTCCTTCCTCTTCCTATTACCCCACAACAACAACTCTATGAAGTGAGCTGGGCTGAGGGAGAGTGAGTGGCCCAGAGTCACCCAACCAGTTTTCATGCCTAAGGCAGGACTAAAACTCCCAGTCTATTGTTTTCTAGACCAGGGGTCTCCAACCTTGGCAACTTTATGCCTAGCGGACTTCAACTCCCAGAATTCCCCAACCAGCAAAGCTATTGATTACGCTATTGAAATTCTACCAGGGGCAGTCCTTCCGAAGCCAAAAATGTACTCAATGACCCCCCAGGAACTAACGGAGATGAGGGCATACATAGAAAATAATTTAAAACGGGGGTTTATACAGCCGGCTAGATCAAGGATAACCGCTCCAGTTCTTTTCCGGGAGAAGGACGATGGAGGGCTGCATCTCTGCATTGACTTTAGGGGGATCAACGCTGTATGTGTAAAGCATATGTACCCCCTCCTGTTAATGAAAGACATGCTGGCTCGCTTAGTGAAGGGGAGAATCTTTACAAAGCTCGACCTCCGAGAAGCATATTACAGAGTCTGAATAAGGCCTGGTGATGAATGGAAGACGGCATTCAACTGCCCGTTGGGCAGTTATCAATTCAGAGTTATGCCATTCGGCTTACAAGGAGCACCCGCGGTTTTCATGCAACTTATCAATGAAGTTTTGCAGGAACATCTGTACCACGGTGTGCTCGTGTACCTGAATGACATATTGATTTACACCAAAACCCTAGAAGAACACGTCATCCTGGTACGCCAGGTCCTAAGCAACCTATTAGCAGCCAAACTCTACATCAAATTATCGAAATGCAAATTCCACACGTCACAGTTGGACTACTTGGGATTCCGCATTTCCCCAAAGGGTGTAGAGATGGACCCCGCAAAAGTAAAGGCCATTTTAGACTGGCAGGCCCCAAGAATGCATAAACAACTACAAAGCTTCTTGGGGTTTGTAAATTTTTATCGTCAGTTTATCCCGTCCTTTGCTCGCGTGGTTCTTCGATTAACAGATCTCCTAAAAACCCAACAGTTGGCTCATAAGCCACAACCAGGTCAACCGGTACAATGGACATTGGCTTGTCAACGGGCATTCGAACATCTAAAAACATTGTTCACAAGAGAACCGATATTGAAACATCCTGACCCCATGGTGCATGGTGCATTATATTCATGGTGCAGGCAGATGCCAGTGATGTAGCTGTAGTGGCAGTTCTCCTGCAAACCAATGAGGAGGGATGTCTGCAACCGTGTGCCTATACCTACCGCAAGTTAACTGAAACTGAACGAAATTGGGCGATATGGGAGAAGGAGGCATTTGCGGTTCGGTGGGCCTTGCTTACGTGGCAACACCTCTTAGAGGGGGGGGGCTTACTATTTGAGGTTTGGACGGAACATAAAAATCTGGAGGCCCTCCAAACTCCACGTAAGTTATCGCCCAAGCAGGTCAGATGGCTGTCATATTTCAGACGTTTCAATTTTCGGCTGAAATATATCCCCGGTGGAAAGAATTTTCTGGCAGATGCTTTGTCTCGTATGCCACAATATGCCAGTGACAGTGAGGAGATAGTGCAAGCTATAATTCCAGCGTCTCAAACTGCACAACAGGCAGTGAGCATAGCTAGAACAAAACATCAAGCTAATGGAATCACCTAAGAGATTCAAAAGGCCCTTATAGCGGATGAGTGGTACCAGGCCAATAAAAATACCCTCAGTCAGAGAGCCGGATTGGCATGGAAAGGGTCGAAGATCTATGTACCCAGCGCTCTGCGGGTGGAGGTGTTACGACGATGTCACGATGTCCGTATGGCTGGTCATTTTGGCTTTCTTAAAACGTTGCACTTGACTAACCGTCAGTTCTGGTGGCCCCAACTAAAGAAAGACGTCAAAGAGTATGTAAGCAGTTGTGCATCATCTGCCACAAATAAGCAGCCAGGTAAACCTCCAGGCCTCCTCCAAACCGTAGCATCTCCTCTTAAACCATGGGAGGAGATAGCTATGGACTTCATTGTTGACCTGCCAACCAGCCAGGGGAAGACAGTGATATGGATGGTCATCGACCTGTTCTCTAAACAGGTCCATTTTGTGGCTGTGAGGGTTTACTATCAGCCAGAAAATTGGCTAAGCTATTTATCACTCATATTTACAGGTTACATGGTGTACCATGCCAAATAGTATCAGACAGAGGGGTTCAGTTCACCACCAGGTTTTGGAGCCAATTCCTGACAATGATAGGGTCAGGCCAGGGACTCAGTTCAGCATACCACCTGGCTACCAATGGAGCAGTAGAGAGAACCAACACCATGGTGGAGTGTTACCTCCGGTGCTACATAAAATACCAACAAACGGACTGGGCTCCCCTTCGCGGAGGTTGCATACAATAATGCCATCCATAGTAGCACCGGATTCACCCCATTCCAGGTAGCCACTGGTACTGAATTTGTCCCCATACCTGAGTGTCCAAAACAGGAACCTGAGGACTTGGGGTTGCGGGGATGGATGTCCCGAATGCAACAGGTATGGGAGAGGGTCAAAGAGGTTTTGCAAAGGGCAGCACGGAAATATAAGGAACAGGCCGACAAAAAGAGACAACCACAGGCCCCCTTCCATGTCAGCCAAAAAGTATATCTATCTACCAAATATCTTAACCTAAAGGTGCCCTGTAAAAAACTCGCACGAAAATACATTGGCCCGTTCATGATAATCAAGGTCTTAAATCCCGTCGCTGTATGGCTACGGCTCCCATCTTTCCTGGGGAAGACGCACCGAGTCTTCCACAGTAGCCTACTACGTCCTTTCAGGACGTCTTCACTACGTGGCACCCCTCCCTCCCCGCCTCCTCCTATCGACGTGGGTGGAACCCAACATTATGTAGTGGCAGACGTCCTAGACTCTCGCTGGCATCGAGGGCATCTGCAATACCTTATCCTGTGGAAAGGGTACTCACTGGCGGAAGCGTCCTGGGTACCCTATCAGGACGTAAATGCCGCACAGCTACTCACCCGATTCCACCGAAGATACCCAGCCAGACCAGGGGGGGGTGGCATGACCTACCTCACATTGCATTTTTGTCTTTCAGATTACCTTCATGGTAGGGGGGCGCATGTCAGCCCCACGCGTGCTGGGCTGCCATCACAGAGGGGATAGGGAGATTGTTTGCCAACCTGCCTGGTTGTGCCGACGCCTTGCTGATAGCTCCAAGTAACTCCGCTGCTGCTGTGGGCGTCGCCATGTTGAATGACGTCATCCCCGACTCACAGCTGAGAGGCGGACCCAGAACAAGCAGAGATTTAAGGCAGTTTGCCAAACAAGCGGAGATTTAAGGCAGTTTGCCAAGGATGTTGGCTTGCATGGAATGAAGAGTCTCTGGGCTGACCATGGGGTTAATGTTGGCTGGTTGGGGTTGGAGGGTGGATCATGGGTGGAGCCACGGGAGATCAGTGGGATCCTTAAAAGGTGGTGGGGAGCACTGCGCATTAGTGCTGACAATACTTCACCTATTCACTCGGGTGTTTGTCTGTTTGTGCCAGAGCATAAGATAAAGGCTTCTCTACACTAACCAGCTTAGTTGTTTGGAGTTTTTTTCATGCGCCCTTTCAGAACCTGACACATATATATTACTGCTTCTGTATTTTTGTTTTTATGTATAGACCAAGGAAAGTTGGATATGATGGCCTTAAACAACAAGAAATACATACAGTATATAAATACATTGTTATTTAAGAGAAAAGGGAAAGATGTAATGTATCTGAAAGAAGGTGATCTGAACTTGTGGACTGGAGTTGATTTATACATGCAGGGAAGTGAAGATGTAGGCTAAATTATGAATGACAGTTGTATGTTATGCTTCGGTGAATGGTGCCAATGAAAGAGACAGAGATGCATTTTGTGGATGATTATGCAGCATTCATAATTTGTACTTTGAATGCTGACAATCTCAGGTTGTTTGGCTGAGAACTTGAAAGATTTACAGCAAATATTAGGTACCTCTACCATCTAAAATACGGTATGGGATATGGTTCTAAAGAGGAATGTCTGAAACATCATGGTGGTTTTACGTGACAGAAAAAAGAAGTAAGCAATAAATGGCAAAGAACATAAACAAGCAGATGAATCTGACTACCTTGGGTGAATTTACTACAGACAGGGAAATGGAGAAATTTTAAGACAGGCATATGTGAATCAAAAGATAATGGGTTGTGCATGGTCTATGGCAGTGATGGCGAACCTATGGCACACGTGCCACAGGTGGCACACGGAGCCATATCTGAGGGCATGCGAGGCGTTGCCCTATGTCAGCTCCAGTGCGCATGCGCGCGCTGGCCATCTGATTTTCGGCCTTCTTTTCGGCCGTTTTCACTCTCCCCAGGCTTCAGGAAAGCCTCCTGAAGCCTGGGGATGGTGAAAATGGCCCAATGGGCCAATTCATTTGTGTGCTCACCCCCAGCCTCCTTTTTGCTGTCAGAGGTCTTCAGGACTTCTTGGGGGTTGGGCGGTGGGTAGCCAGGCCTCCCACACCTCGGCGCATTTCTTCTGCAGCCAGCAAGGCTTTTCTGAAGGCCCGGCCTCCCACCCCTCGGCCCATTTCTTCTGCAGCAAGGCTTTCCTCAAGGCCTCTGCAGCCGATAACAGAGCTCCGGATCGATCCGGAGCTCTGTTATCGGTTACAGAGGCCTTCAGGAAAACTTTGTTGCAGAAGAAATGGGCCGAGGTGTGCGAGGCCTGGTTGCAACTATCTGAAGGTAAGTAGTAGGGCAGCTCCACTTCCGTTTCATTTACGAACTTCCGATTGGCCTGTTGGGCCATTTTTCGCCATCCCCAGGCTTCAGGCAGCTTTCCTGAACCCTGGGGAGAGCGAAAAACAGCCCAACGGGCCTACAGGACGTCTGGAGGCTTCAATGAGGCCTGTGCGCAGGCGCGGGGGGGGGCAGCGGGGGTTGTGCACATGTGCGGGGGTTGTGCGCATGTGCAGGGGAGGGCATTGCATTATGGGTGTGGGCACGCGCACGCACGCTATCACGCGCGCACCCTTTTGGCACCCGAGCCAAAAAAGGTTCGCCATCACTGGTCTATGGCAAGGAGTGAATGTTTGTCAACAGAAATTGCTTGTAAGTGCATGGTTATGTCCACTTTGATATATAGGAGTAAGAGTCAGGTGTGTCACAAGAAACATACAAATAAATCACATGGCACTAGGAATAGGATACTTAAGAAGTGTCTACAATATAAAGAGAAGAGATGGGGCAAGAATAAATGGATGCTGAATGAATGTGAATGGTTAAAAATATATGGAACAAACAATGCTGGAATAAACTAGATTTAGCTATATTTGCTTTTCCTTACTTGAGCCATTAATAATAGTATCTTACTAATTGTTATTTCTTTCCATGCTTTTTTTTTCTTAAACATTTTTAAAAAAAATAATATAACCAAAGGAAAATACAAAGTATGTAAAAGAAATAAGAGAACAAAGAACAAATATGGGTAGTCTTTGACTTACAACAGTTCATTTAGTGACCGTTCAAAGGTACAACAGCACTGAAAAAAGTGACCTATGATTATTTTTCACACTTATGACCATTGCAGCATCCCCATGGTCACCTGATCAAAATTAAAATCCTTGGCAACTGACTCATATTTATGATGGTTGCAGTGATCACTTTTTGTGACCTTCTGACCAGTAAAATAAATGGGGAAGCCAGATTCACTTAACAACCATGTCAGTGACTTAACAACTGCAGTAATTCACTTAACAACTGTGGCAAGAAAGGTTGTAAAATGGGGCAAAATTCACTTAACAACTGTCTCATTTGCAACAGAAGTTTGGGGCTCAGAAATGGTCATAAATCAAGGACTACCTGTAATGAAATGCAAATGGATAAATATAGAATTTGAGATATCAAAAACCCTTTCAATATATTGTTATGTAGGTATGGTATAAAATACAAGACAAAAATTCCGATTAAGCTTTAAACTAAAGATATCTAATTAACACAAGATAAGTTGCTAACTCTTTTCAGTGTTTTGCATAATCTTGCTTATCCCAAAAGGGAATAGTATGATTGGCATTACATTTCAGCATAAATAAGTATAGAATGCCTTCTCTAATTAATCTTTTAAATTCTATCAAACATAAACTCTGTTTTATGCAGCATCAAGTACATCTATTATATGCTTCAAGCTCTAAAGCATGAGCAATTATTTGCTGTCATGCTTAATATTTAATCTTCTCATTTCTGACATGGTTGTTGTATTACAGATTATTAGAGAATGCATACTCAGTTGACATTTGCATAGTTATGTACAGAACCAAGAATTGATACAAAAGTATGTCTGTAACTCTAGGTTTTGCATGATTGACTTGACGGATTCAAATTGCTGAAGTCTTTTTACATAATGATGGCAAGAGGATGAGAGAATCCAATTATAAATATTTCTGACTATATCCACACAGTTCCATTATCCACTTTGTGCCTTCTTATCACTGTGCCAAAAGGGATAAGTTTGTGACGCTAATTAAAATCCAGCAATTATTTTTCATTCTTTTCATTGCACTGATAACTTCATAAAAGGGTTTTCCTTCAGTTAACCAGGATTTTTTTCTACATTAAAACTCCTGATAGGCTGTTTCAAGAGAGGAACCACTAAATATTTTCAATTTCTATAACTGAAAGTGAAATTAGAGGAGTATTCCACATGGGACTTAATACAGCCATACTTTATTTACCTAGATATTCATATGGACAAAAACCTCTGATAAAATTAATTCACAATTAAGTCCCATTCAGCAAATGTCCCCTACAATTTCATTTAAAAGCTTCTTCCTACTCTATTCAACAAGAGTACTGCAACTTGTTCTATATGGTTGAAATTTGTAATGGCTTGCCCTCAAATTAGTCACACACTGTAACAGAAATCAGATTAATTGTAAACTATGTTTTTTATTTTTTCAGAAAAATAACAGTAGCATACGAATTAATATTAAAAGCACTTGTAAATGCCATCTGACATAATACATTCAAACATGCTGAATGCATGTCAGAATAATATAAGCAAGACATATTTGTCCTGTTAACTTTATAGAAGTTTTCTGTCAATCTCACCAAATATGCTTGTAAGACATTTCATCTCAAAATACTTTCCCCAATTTACAGTATAGAGAAAGTTTTCCAATTTAACAATGAAATTATATCAATATGGAATAATGACACCCCCAGGGGTGGGCTTCAAAATTTTAAGCAAGGGGTTCTCTGCCCAGTTGCTGGGTGGGCGTGGCCATGGTGGGTGTGGCCTAGTCGGCCTCCTGCACCATGTTGGGGGGGCGTTTTTGCCCTCCCCGGGCTCCAGAGGCTTTCCTCAAGCCTCTGGGAGGGCGAAAACGGCCTCCCCAGGCTCCGGAGGCCCTCTGGAGGCCGGAAACAGGCCCGTTTCCAGCCTCCAGAGGGCCTTCGGAGCCTGGGGCCCATTTCCAGCCTTCCCGAACTTCCGGTAGGCCCATTTTTCGTCCTCCCCGAGCCTCCACGCGTGCCCTGCAGTTACCTGCATCCAAAACGAGCGGTGTGGGGACTCCTGGGAGGGGCGGGGTGGGGTCAGCGGGGCCAGCCAGGAGTGGGATTTGGGGGTTCTCCAAACTGCACAGAATCTTAGCTAGAGGTTCTCCCAAACCCCTGTGAACCCCCAGCAGCCCACCCCTGCCAAAAATACCGGATTCCAGAGTTGTTTTATCTCCTCTTAATTAAGAGCTGAGCTGGCGCAGTGCTTAGAGTGCAGTTCTGCTGACTGCCGGCTGACTGCAATTTGGCAGATCGAATCTCTGGAAACCCCCCCCCCCCAAAAAATCAAAGGACATAAATTCATCCTTCCTCATATGTACCTGGGCCACATCTTGCTCTTGTTCAAATTACTGTAATCTGGACTACATCCTTTTGATTCCTCCTTTTAAAATTATTGGGGTTTTTTTCCTCACCATCAGCTGGCTTGAGATACTCAGCTAATGTCCAGAAAATCATCAAACAAGGAAGTTGCAAAGACTATAGGACCGTGATGGCGAACCTATGGCACACGTGCCAGAGGTGGCACACAGAGCCTTCTCTGTGGGCACACGTTCCGTCGCCAGCTGCTCTTCCGGGTTCCGTCGTGCACATGCACACCGGACAGCTGGTCCGGCGCGCATGCGCACCAGCCAGCTGGCCTTTGCGCAAAGACCATCTGGCAGGTGCGCATGCATGTGCCAGAACCCAAAAGAGAGCAGCTGGCCGGTGTGCATGCGCGCTAGACCAGCTGTCCTGCGCAGAACCCGGAAGAGCAGCTGGCCGCCATGCGCATGCTGATGATTCAAAAAGGTAGGAAGAACACATAATTCAAACCTGAGACTAATAGATATAAAGAGCAAGGTTCCTTGATATTGTTAGATGGACAACTACTTTTATGTATGGCTGTGTAATTCTTTACCATAATCCATTTATCTAACCTTCTTGAGTTTTCTGCAAGAAAGCAGTCTAATCACCATATCTGGTACAAACTCATGACAATAGTAGACAATGCATGTCAAAAGCCATGTTACAGCTACTCCAGCTTCCCTTCCCAGTAAAGCATTATTTCCTGCAAAAGAATCTGAGGGGGGGGGAATGAGGCCATGTTTTAAACATAAAAGTTCAAATATCGATGTTCAAAGTTCCAAGAAGTTGCCACACCAAAGATGCGTATGTGCAATTTGCAAGTCAAACGTATGTTTACACATGAACATCCTTATTATCAGTCACTAAATGATTAATATCCAAAACTGTTAAAAAAAATAAAGCATTCTATTTTATATCTCTATATAGATTTTTTTTATAATTGTAAAGAAAAAAGTCTCTAAGAATCTGCTGGAGCAATTTGGTTTAATCCTACAAAACTGATGTCTATGTATTATTCTTCAAAGAAATTATTCATCTTAGCAACATCTAGAGCTGTTTACAAATCTCAATAATGATGTAGGAATCTTTGTTTTGCTGCTACGGTAGTGAGAAAGAGAAAGAGAGAGGGGGGAATACTGTTTGCACAGCAAGTCAGAAGGACTATATAAATGTTCATTAATGAAAGAATTGAGTCTTGGATGCATTTGTTCATTAAACTTCAACGTTCATGTGCCAAGACAAACAGAAAGGCAAATATCATAATCACTTAAATAAACCCACCAAATTAAAAGAGAAAGAAGAGATTGCAGAGTAACTATTTAGGTAATGTTAGACTCCAGAATTAATTGTTTTCTGCCTCCATCCTTTATAGGATTTCATGTATCCATTCCAAAGTAGTAGAAGCAGCGGTGGGTTGCTCCTGGTTCGGCCCGGTTCTTAGAACCGGTAGCGCTGGCGGTGGGAGGCTCCACCCACCCGCCCGGGATGCTTCTGCGCATGCGCAGAAGCGTCGTGCGTGCTCACGAGCGCGAACCGGTAGCAACGGGTTTTACAACCCACTACTGAGTAGAAACCATCTCTTCTTCTCAGTTTGAAACTTTCTGTTCATTCAATTAAGTAAAACCATGGCTTTACCATTAAATCTTGCCTTGATGGAACTACTCCAGAAATCTCCAACTCCACACTTAAAAAACTTTGGTAAAGGGCTATCTGAGCAATTTTAAAGAGTGTGCCTCTAAATAGGCAGTTGTCCTTGACCAAGATTAGCATCTGGACAACAAATTAAGCTGGTATACAGATCATCTCTTCTCCACCGTGATACATACCAGATTTCTTCCTAAATTAAAACAACCTTTCTACCCATAAATATGCAAAGTTCCACTTGGAACATGCAGTTGATTGATAGTTGTGTCTTCTTGTTCTCTGCTTTGCTGATACCCTTTTTCATTTGATGGTATGTAAGTGGCCTAGCATCTTTTGTGATAAATCATCATGAAGCTTCTACATGCTTTGAATGAAAAATACTATCACCGGTAACTCCAAGACTTGAGAATACACAAAGAGAGGCAATATTCCAAAATGGGTAGGTCATAAAAATTTCAATATATCCTTAAGTTCAAGGCACTACATTATCTACTCATAAATACAGAATCACCTACAAATTTCAGTATCTGACCTCATATAGTTTCTGTTTCTTCTAGCACATATCCAACAGAATTACATAATAGGGGGGGAAACAACCCAGAAAATTGCTTTAGATCAGGAACCTGTACTTGGGTGTTGGGTTCAAGGACCATACCAGATGTACTCAGTATTTCAAAGACCACATTCCAAAAGTGGATGTGCAAGGATCCATTATGAGAGAATTTAAGGTTTAGGCGGAGGTGAATTGTTTGCCTTAAATTTCTCTATTTCCCCAACTGCATAAGTACAAAGAGGAAGCCAAAATGTTTGTCCTCAACCAGTCTAGGGGGATTTGGAGGCCATTAAAATGGTGCTGGCAGGCTCCATGTGGCTCCATTTTACACCTGCTTTAGACCAGAAAGGCCTTTTCTAATCTTACTCAGTATTAGCTCTGATCAGAAATGCTCTGGAGGGTTTTTCTGATCAAGCTGAAGTAGAAGTATCCACTGGCAAGAATAGTGGGAAACGTACATTTTTCTATGATTGAACTTTATTTTCTATACATGTAAGTAAGTATCATACCATACCACTCCAGACTTTTTGTCTTATAAAATATCCATGTAAACCATCCAATTTTCTTAAATTCTTTGACATAGAAAGTATACAATATTAGAAATCTTAACACACTTAATTTTGGTATCTGAACAAATAGCTTATTTGTCCCGTATTTCAAATGTGCAAAGTTACTCTCACAATAATTTTAATTCTCGATCATTTTCTATCAAATTAACCACAACAAATTTTCAGTGCCCCGCAACTAAACTGTCTTTTTTTTATTTCAACAGCTTAAAGTCCAGTGTTTCAAATATAGTTGTGATGGGAAAACATTGGTACAGGAAATCCAGTTAATTGAATTATTTTTTTAAAAAAAAGCTAATACAAGCCTTAAGCAAATGTCTCCAGTAAATAAGTAAATAAAAATCTCTCCCTGAGTCAACTATCATTTTCAAACACCATTTCTCCACTTAGATTAGGGATTACCTTATTGATAAACATAGATTTTGATCATATAATCCATAAATGCCTAATTATTTAATCCTAATTATGGATTAAGGCAGCCATAAATCACATGATTCAGTCTATCCCAATGGTTTGCAAAGATGATTTGAGATTGTAAAATAATGACATCTGCACTAGCACAAAATAAACCAACTCATGTAAAATAGAGCATTTCTGAAAAAATAGAAAGTTCAAAATAATGTGCAGCACAAATTGAGGTGGGGACACAACAGTTCCTGTGAACTATAAAGAGCACCAGACACATAAATAAACCCTCCTGTCATCCTGCTAAGCTAAATAGGGTGAAGTTTGGTTAGTACTCAGATGGGAAATTACCAGGGAATTCCAGGGTTGAATGTGAAACAGGGATTTTTAAAAAAAACCCTCAAAAGAAGATTGTGGAAAAGGTCTTCTATGCCACTGCCAAGAAAACTACAAGGATGTGCCACGACATCATGAGAGGTAAAGTTCAACTCAAAGAGGTTTTTTAATCCTGCTAAAAAAGTTGTGTGTGTATGTGTATGTGTATGTGTATGTGTATGTGTATATGTGTATATATATATGTGTGTATACACACACACACACACACACACACACCAGTAACATAACATATTTCATCTAAATAATAATCCAAGTAATATGTATTGCCTTGGGGAAGTTTAATTTTTTGTTATTTGGGGGGAATCGTTTGGGATGCATATATGTATTCCCCAAAATAACAAAAAATTAAACTTCCCCAAGGCAATACATATTACTCGGATTATTATTTAGATGAAATGTATGTTTCAGGTTCTTCCTGTTAATAAAGAAGGAAAATCATGAAAAAAAACCATGGGAAATTTTAAACCCTGAAAAAAAATAAAAAGTAAGATTTGAGCCAATTTTTGACACAGTTCACCCAAAATATTAATCTTAACTAAGGTGGGCACAAAGCTTCCTTGCAATTTAGAAGGGATCTAGGAAGTATTTATATTAATAGATAGATTAAGGCAACATTTTGGGACCTACAGTAAGCTATATATTTTGCTTTACAGAAATGATAAACAATGAAATAACTGATGTTCTTACAATTTGAAAATTAACAGAAAATTAGCCTGAATGGTTCTAGTATTTCTAATAATCCCAGATAATTTTTGCTTGTTTTTAAATTGCTCAGTTAATCCAAAACAAGGTCTATTGCAAGATATACAAAAGGGTAGGGAGAAAGAACTGCGTTGTTATTACAAGCAAACTTTTATCCAAAGTTGCTCTGTGCATTATAAAAATGTAGAAATTATTTTTGAAAGATGTTATTTCAACTTAAACAGCCCCAAATCATTTGATGTCTGACTGCAGAGTTTGGTGAACTTTTCATAGACGCAACATAACATTATTTCTATCGCTCCTTTTAGATTCTTTAGTATCCTAAAGAATATATGTGGAACTATAAAAGTCACAAAACTACCGTAAATGATGAGTCAAGATTCCACACAATCACCAATGCTACCAAGTGTCTTGATCTTTTTTGATAGGATGTTACATAATATTCCCTTCATTTTGCTCTTTATAAATAATCAAAAGCAAACATTCAAATTAAAAAAAAAGGTAGAACAGGTAGCCCAAGAAGTGATCACACTGTAATTGCAATGTCAAAGTACAGTATGTTGATTTAATTACAGATCTACCCCTAATTGTCAGAAAATTTAAGATCACATAAGACTTGTAATCTGGTTTCACTACCCACAGGCTTCCAAGATGCCAACAAAATATTTTTCTTTTGACAAGCCATTCTGATTCATTTGTATCCTTATATAATGAAATCCCTTCATCTTTTTGAAGTCTCACCTAAATCCTAAATCATTCCTTTTGTCCTGGATAGATATTTTCAATCTGGAACATACTGGCAGTTGATCATTCATACAGAGTGTGATTATTTAGATTCTGGCATCATTAAACTAGTGCCCATTATTTGTGAATATCCAGCTTTTCCCTTTCATATGCATTAAACCCTGGAAAATGCAGGGTTTCCAGCAAAAACCCTGGAAATGATTATCACATAAACTACAGGAATAACCATAAAATATATTCACTGTTGGGACTAAGTGGCTGAAGATACTCAGTACAAAATATCTAGGCAAGAATATATTGTATGCAAAAGAGCAATATATTCATCATCATTCTTCATCATTATCATCTTATTTTTCCATGAGACAATATTTGTTGTATTACATCCACTCTTTGGTTCAAACTTCAGCATTGTTATTCTGTGGGCTATTTATAGATTTCAAACACAACCCCATACTCATTTGTACCCCAGGACAACATATTTCACTCTTAGAAAAGAGAAAGAAATAAAGACTACACCAATGCACTTAGAGGAACTAAATTATATTGCTAATTGTCCACCATGGATGATTTAGTGACTGCTTCTTGCTGAGTAAACTGAGCCTATAAGGAGAATATAAGGTATCCAGATTCCAGGAAGCAAGCTTAAATATAGAGAGTTAACATAACTTGGTTAGAAAAGTACATTGGGGGATTCCCTAACAAAATTTCCACCTAAGTCAAGAATTTGTATTGGCTAAACTGACGGGATGGGAGGAAAACAAGAAGAAATATGAGCCTTCCAACAGCTAATTGCCTAAGAAGCAAAACTGAAGGTGAATGGACAGTCTACAACCATGACTTGTAACATTTGTGGAATGTTTGTCCTCTTGCTGCAAAACAATATAACATATACTTGCAACAAGCATAAGCTTGTAGTAGCACATGAAGAAAAGGTCATGATTAGGGCAGTGGGTGGCCCCATTTCGAAACAGACGATAGAGATTTTATTTAATTGAAGAAAGGAAACACCATCAAAACAACAGAAGAGACAATGTTCCATAAAGATAATCAAACAAAGGAACAAGCCCTGTGGACAAGAGTGATAATCAAAAGCAAGAGATATAATAATATTTTGAAGCACTAGAACCGAGAAGTAGTTTTTAGTCCCTTCCAGGAAAAAAAAGGCTTTGAAATTGTTGGTAAAGAAAAAACAAACAGCAGTACCGAAAAGACAACAGCACAATAGGTTCCTGAAGGATGTAGGAATTCTGAGTAGATGCAGCTGCTCTCTGCAAGAAGACAAAGCAAATATTCTTTGTAGTTGATGATTTACTACTGCAAGGAACTAAAACAAATATATGCTACCTGGATCTATCACCTCATAAGGTAAGCTGTCTGCCAGGAACAGAGAATAAAGATATGACAGAACAACGTAGAAGATTTATGAAGTAAACTTACGGTTATCCCTTTATGCTAATCCAAGTAAGACAAATGATGGTGCAAAATTCTTACAACTATTACCGTTGACTTTGAAGATCTGGGAAGGAAGTTCAGAAACCTGGAAACTGACAGCTCATCCACTCTATTACATGGAAGAGGACTGGATCAGTAATAAAGACGCAAATGCATGACTTGCTATACAAATTCTAGATAATGGACTACTCATATGTCATAACAACTGGTTAAAATACTTGGGGCCAAAACGTGCCAAAACTTCAACTGGCTTCAAAGGAGCCTGTTAAACCATTTAATAACAATTAGGAAGAACACTGACTGATAATGTTCATAGACTTTGTCATTTATGCACTAATGCTCAGAGTATACTTCAAAAGTTTTTAAGAACCAACAAAATGATCTTAAACTCTTAGTACAAAAGGCAAATTTGATTTAATGCATATCATGGAGGTTTTGTGAGATAACTTCCATGATTGGAATACAGACTTTGAGGAATACAGTCTGTTCAAAAAGAACAGCATCAATAAAAAGGGGGAAGCATCTGAGCAGAAATCTAAATAAATGAACTTGGCAGTATTATAAAGTATATAAAGTAGAATGTATACTATAAAAAAGTATTTCAGAGATATTGATCAGTACTTGCCATAGGCATGAATCCAAAGATAGCAACAAAGCTCCTACTTATACCAGATCCAAAGCACTTCCTTTAAAACACTTTTAAGTATGAATGGCTCTGTTTACTGGTACAGGTAGTTCTCAAGTTACGACCATAAGGGAGCCTGGCCATCACAATCATAATGTGTGACAGTAGTAAAATGGGTCAATCAGGTGACTGACCCATTTTATGACTGTCACACCCAATTTTATGGTCTGTCTGTTAAGTGAGTCACCATAGTTGTTAAGTGAACACCACAGTCGTTAAGCAAACAAGTGGATTGCTATGGGGTAGTTTTACCAAAAACCAAAAGCAAATTCCCATTTTTGGCAAAACAGTCATAAAACACAGTCATATAACCATGGGATGCTGCAAATGACTATAAATGTGACCCAGTTGCCAAGTACCTGAAATGCAGTCACATGATTGCAGGGGAGTTGACCGTTGGAGTTTTGAATCTGGCTTGTAAGTACCACCACCACCCAGCAGAGGTGGGTTTCTGCTGGTTTGGACTGGTTCTTTAGAACCGGTAGCAGGAATTTTCCCCCGCTCGCCAAACCAGCAGCGATGGCCGGCTGGACACGCCCCCAAACCGGCTCTCTCGGCAGCGGCGCCATCTTGTTTTTCGCTTCTGCGCATGCGCAGAAGCTGTTTTTTGCTTTTGCACATGTGCAGAATCTGGATTTTCAGCACTGCGCATGTACGCACACCTGTGCAAAGCGTACCCATGCCCGCATGGCACGCAACGCGCGTGCACCCGCATGGCACGGGAGGAAGCAAACCGGCAGTGAGGTAAGTTAGAACCCACCCCTGCCCCCCAGACAGATGAATGGAATGGAATGGAATGGAATGGAACAGAACGGAACGGAATGGAACGGAACGGAACAACAGAGTTGGAAGGGACCTTGAAGGTCTTAAAATCCAAACCCCTGCTTAGGCAGGAAGCCCTATATGATTTCAGACAAATGGCTGTCCAATCTCTTCTTAAAATCTTCCAGTGTTGGAGCATTCACAACTCCTGGAGGCAAGTTGTTTCTCTGATTAATAGTTCCAACTGTCAGGAAATTTCTGGTCTGCTGGAACACTGAACAGTCGCTAAGCAACCAGTCATAAACTGAGAACTACTTATAGTTCCAGAAAGTACTTTTCAAAGATAGTTTCCCAAGATAGTTCTAGAACTACCAAGGAGAAAACCACACCACAACCAACACTGGCAGGGCAAGCTACTGTATATAAACAAACAGTAAACCCACATTCACTACCACAGATGATCTTCCCTAGTTGGGTAATGAAACATCTTCAAGTAACAATCAAGCTCAGAGAGCACCAAGACTCAACAATTCAGTCCTGAATTACAGATACCTGTGATGGCGAACCTATGGCACGCGTGCCACAGGTGACACGCAGCACCCTCTCTGTGGGCACGTGAGCCGTCGCCCTAGTTCAGCTCCACCATGCATGCGTGCACCTCCTGCTGGCCAGCTGGTCACCGGGTCTCTGGCACACATGCATGGGGGTGGGGCGCGTGCGTGGTGCATGGGGGCGGGTGCATGCACGCATTGCATTTTGGGGGTTCGGGCACACTTTGGGCACTCGCTCTGGAAAAGGTTAGCCATCACTGACATATACAGTATTCTCTTATCTTGATTTTGATTTCCTTGTCTTTGTTATATTTTGTAACCTTGTTGTGAGCCCAGCTGCATTATGTAGTATAAGATGGTTGGTCATATTAATATTTTAAAAAAAAACAAACCTCTGAGCCAGAGGTGGGTTCCTCCCGGTTCGGACCGGTTCACCCAAACTGGTAGCGACCCACTGGTGATGTCACAGTGACATCACGAATCCGGTTCAGTCGGTGCCGGTCCGTGGGCGCCGCCATCTTTTTATTATTATTATTATTATTTAATTTTATTTATTTTATTTTTTTTCCAGGTTCTTTTTCTTCTGCGCATGCGCAGAAGCCGAGTTTCTGGCACTGCACATGCGTCGCCATCTTGTTTTTGGCTTTTTGGGGGGGTTTGGATTTTCGGTACTGCGCATGCACGCATGCGTGAAGCGTGCGCACGCCCACACGGCGCGCCCACGCGGCACAGGAGGAAGCGAACCAGCAGCGAGGTAAGTTAGAACCCACCCCTGCTCTGAGCACTAAAGTTGCTACAGTTGGTGCATCTCCATTTTGTGGTCATTCCTGCCTTGCAGATCTGTGTCTGGAGATGGGAAGGAGTAATTAGCCATCCATTAATCTCCCTGTCTGGGCCCAGATGGGGCAGAGTGAAAAGGTCAGGTTTAAACCAAATTGTCTGCAGATTTAAGCTCAAATGCTCTGCTATAAGCAGAATTTAACTTATTGTCCAAATTCAGATACTGAACCTTGCTATGCATTATCACACTATATAAACCAGAATTCAGATAAAGAAAGAATGCACAAACAAATGCTTAGCTTCGAGGGGGAGGGGTTTAGACAAGATAATACTACACAATAAAGAAATTACACTGTACTCCAAATACAGTTGCAAACCAATCATATTTCATTATTTACTAACAGATATTTGTTTAAGACAGTTACAGCTTTGCTCTATGCAGCATGACGTAACTGCATTTATCACTGTGACAGATTTACAATTAATCATTTCAGTAGCTGAGCTGCACAAAATATACAGCCCAATTTAGTTATCAAAGAGAATCTCCTAATCACAAAAAAAAAACCCCACCACTTTCTCTGAGATGCAAACTATGGCCAATTCATATCTAATCACTTCACAAATATTACTTAATGCAGTTTGGTTTTTCAATCCGAACTGTGTCCTTTTGTACTCTTCCATTCAGATTGCAGCTAGATCAGTGTTTCTCAACCTTAGCCATTTGAAGATGTGCGGACTTCAACTCCCATGGTGGCTGTGGAATTCTGGGAGCTGAAGTAGAAACATCTTCAAGAGGCCGAGGTTGAGAAACACTGAGCTAGATCAAAATAACCAGTGTCCTAAATTGCTTCCCAAAAACTACCCAATACCATAAATTGGAGAAGAAATGTTCCACTGATTTCATAAATTGAAACCTAAAAAAGTTCCATTTGTCCTAATCAAGTCTTTGTATTAAGGCAAGAAATGTTAAAGATAATCCAACCCTATTTTGGAATGATCAATGTGCAAAAAATATATATATATTCTTCCTTTGTGGTTAAGTTCACAAGCCACAAATCACCCAGGACTCAGTTGAAGCCTCATGCAAATTATTTGCCTTCAGCTCCTTTAGCTATGAACTGAAGTTTTACCAAATCCTTTTGAACAGTTAAAAAAAAAGGCAACAGAAACCTATGTGAAACTAAGGGGAGGTAGTGTAGTGACACAATGGAGGTTGTTATATTAATTTGCTTCAGTCCAGGACACACAAAAAACATATTCAATAATATCTAGCACCGTTAGACTGCAAAGCTGAATCAGTGTTACGTGAACACGATATTGCTAATTAAGTTAAAAATGATCCACAAATTCAGAGAAGTTATTCTCATGAATCAAAACCAAACTCTGGTTAACGTTCACCAATGAAAATGTGCACAGTTGTGGACACTCTGCTTAAAATCCACTGCCTTTTTCCTTATACTAGTTCAGCCACATTCATGTAAAACAATCATCTGAACTGGCTGCCCAGAACAAAATCAGATGCAAAACAAATGGTCCAGGTTACATATTCCTTGACTTAATGCAGCATCTCAATTAATGCAATTCTACTGAGTAACCTGAAATACCCGTCAACTTTTAGCATTGGCAACATTATTCATCAGCTCTTGACGGGGTGCGATGGCTCAGCAGTTAAAGAAACTGTGTTTGTCTATTGGAAAGCTGACAGCCTGGGTTTGAGACCCAAACACCGGGTGACGGGGTCAGGGTGAGCTCCCGTTACTTGCCAAAGCTCCTGCTAACCTAGCAGTTCGAAAGCATGCAAATGCAAGTAAATAAATAGGTACCACTTAGGCAGAGGTGGTTTCCTCCCGGTTCGGACCGGTTCGCCCAAACTGGTAGTGACCCTCTGGTGACGTCACGATGACATCACCGATCCGGTTCGGTCGGTGCCGGTCTGTGGGCGCCGCCATCTTTTTTTTATTTTATTTTTTGGAATTTTTTTAAATTTTTTTTTCCTTCTGCGCATGCGCAAAAGCCGAGTTTCCGGCACTGCGCATGTGTCACCATCTTGTTTTTGGCTTTTTTAAATGTTTTTTTATTTTTTTTAACTGCGCATGCATGCACGCGCTTTGCACGCACGCGCCCCCGAGGCGGGGCCACGTGGGGCGGGAGGAAGCGAACCGGCAGCGAGGTAAGTTAGAACCCACCCCTGCAGTTAGGAGGGAAGGTAACAGCATTCCATGCACCTTGGCAAAAAGTTATGCTGGCCACATGACTACAGAAGTGTCTTCAGACAACGCTGGTTCCCTCGGCTAAAAAATGAAGATGAGCACCACCTCCTAAGAATCAGACAGGACTGGACAGGGGAAACATTTATTCATCGCTCTAGAGCAGATCCAGAAAACTGGTTTGACAATAAGGCATATATCAGAGAACCAGATCCATTGATATATATATATATATATTATTCTGACACATTTGAAGGTAGAAGAATTAGCTATAATTTATGGTTGAAATTTGTGGTTGAAAGTACAGGGCTTCAGCAATCATGTTGTCTTCATTAGAGCAGCCACTTATACAGCTTATCACTAACTCTCCTCAGGTAGAGAACAAATATAGTTGTGAAAGAAGATGAAAAAAGAGGCAAAATAAGTACCTGCAGAAATACAAATCCTAAACAGAAAGACAAGACCATAACAAAGAAAGTTTTAACCATCTGCCCTCCAGATACACACTACCAATCATAATTCAAAATCTATTCCTCCTGATTATTCTTTTTTAAGTCAGAGTTTAAGCCCTTCGGTTAGAAGATGTCTTTCTATTTTAAAGAAAATGCACAAATGCACAAATGCACAAAGCCTGGGGAATAAACAGGGTGAACTTGAAATATTAATACACGAAGGTAGATACGACATAGTTGGAATAACAGAAACTTGGTGGGACGAAACACACGACTGGAACATACTGATAGAAGGATACAAACTCTTCAAAAAAACCAGACCACAAAAAAGAGGTGGAGTTGCACTGTATGTAAAGGACCACTATGTTGCTACAGAGCTACATGTAACCAAAGAAGAAAACCCCCTAGAATGCATATGGGTCAACATAAAAGAAAAAAAGAATGACATGGCAGTAGGAGTATACTATAGGCCACCCAATCAAGCAGAAAAAATGGATATCCTTTTTGCCAACCAACTAACGAACATATGTAGGAGACACACTGCAGTAATAATGGGAGACTTCAACTACCCAGATATCAACTGGAAAACTAATTCTGCACCAAGTGAGAAATCAAATAGGTTCATAACCAACCTTGCTGACAACTTTGTTGTCCAAAAGGTAGAGGAGGGAACTAAAGGGACAGCCATACTGGACTTAATACTTACAAACAAAGAAGAAGTGATAGAGGGAGTTGAAACTGCAGGAACGTCGGGTGAGAGTGACCACG
>QLTV01003284.1:1038341-1053614 GCA_003457575.1 Thermophis baileyi | reverse complement strand
ATTGCTTAGTTGTATCCTATGACTATCATTAAGTGTTATACCTTATCATTCTTGACGACTGTATCTTGTCTTTTGAAATTCTCTGAGAGCATATGCATCAAAGACAAATTCCTTGTGTGTCCAATCACACTTGGCCAATACAGAATTCTATTCTATTCTATTCTATTCTATTCTATTCTATTCTATTCTATTCTATTCTATTCTATTCTATTCTATTCTATTCTATTCCATTCCATTCCATTCCATTCCATTCCATTCCATTCCATTCCATTCCATTCCAACTGGTTGGTTGGTTGGTTGGGTGGTTGGTTGGTTGGGTGGTTGGTTGGTTGGTTGGTTGGTTGGTTGGTTGGTTGGTTGGTTGGTTGGCTGGCTGGCTTTGTTTTTATGAACACTGTAAATTTTTTAGTTGCAGGAGTAGAAAGGAATTACGATTACTCCAAAACATTTTCCTGCCTCAGACAAAGGACTAAATATTTCATATTCCACAATATTTGGATATTTGTCTGGGATTCCCTATGAAAATTATTTTAATGATGGTCCTAGAATACTATCCTCTACAGAGGTGGTATTCAGCCGGTTCGTACAGGTTCGGGCGAACTGGTAGTAGAAACCTGCAGGTGGGCCTGCCCACCCGCCCACCCGCACAGGCTCTATGCCATCCTATTTAAGCACGTTTTGAAGCCGCGTGCATGCGTGCAAGCCGCGTGTGCGAACAAAGCGCATGCACGGAAGGCCGCACGCATGCGCAGAAAGTGTGCACTCATATTTGCGAACCGGTAGGGAAAGTAAGTGAATACCACCCCTGGTCCTCCATCACATCTGAAAGTAGCACATCACTGCCTTCCAACTGATGGGAATGACTACAAGAGCCTTGGAATTAGTAACAGTCCTCAACTTTTGGCATCTGCTCAGATTAAACACAGTCATTTGGCTCACACAATAAGCTAAGCCAAAACCAAATAAAAACTAAGCCAAAACCAAATAAACCACTTCATTTTAGCACACTTCATAAACTGGCCAGTATAGTGATAAATTATAATTAATGGTTTAGTGTGTCACATAAACACAGCTTAGTTTATTTAATAAACTATTATTAAGCAAAACATAATTTAGCATATTGTGTGAATCAGGTCGATGTCTGTAGAATTAGGAGTGTTAAAAAGTAAGAGTTTACTCTGTTTGAAAGTGCACTCTTATACAAATAGGTAACAATTGTCTGGAGACTTTAGATTTTTTTTCCCCATGGTCCTCCAATGACAATTTGTATGACTGTCAAAGTTATGTCACCTAGTGCAACTGCAGCTCCATTATCTGAACTGGATGTTGCTAAGTGAGACATTTGTTAAGTGAATTTTGTCCCATTTTATGACCTTTCTTGCCACAGTGAATCTTTGCAGCTGTTAAGTTATTAACTTGGTTGTTAAGTGAATCTGGCTTCCCCCACTGACTTTGCTCGTCAGAAGGTTGCAAAAGGTGATCACGGGACCCCGGGACACTGCAACCGTCATAAATATGAGTCAGTTGCCAAGCGTCCAAATTTTGATCATGTGACCATGGGTATGCTTAAGCGTGAAAAACAATCATGTCACTTTTTTCAGTGCCTTTGTAACTTTGAACGGTCACTAAATGAACTGTTGTAAATTGAGGACTATCTGTAGTTCACAGATATGCCGGCACAGGATACCAGGGTGAGAATTAGGGAATGTAGATTGCTTTCTAATCTATTAGCTGTTAGCTACTTCTTCCCAGAATCTTTTTCATTTAATTGGCCTTTAAGCATAAACTTTTGCTTAGAGATTTTCTATATCTGATTCGCCAATATTCTCATTCAAACCAACTGTTCATGTGCTTCATCACACCTTTTTTAGGGCTTAAGATTCCCAGAGTGGAGAAGTCACTACTCTTTTTCAGTAGTATAGTACCTAAAAACTGGATGTTGATCTCTTTCATGCTTATAACATGTTTTCAACTATCTAAGCCCAGAACCACAATTTGCTTCTCTTAAAGAGAAAGCTTGCATTGTTGCAATGGGAAGCCCTCCTTCTGGAGTAATTTTAATCAGAAACGTTTTCATTCAGACTCTGTAGGAGAAAGAAAAGAATACATTTCCCTGCATGTTTTGATTGCAGTGATTTTTTATTTTTTTTGCCAAATGAAATGTTCATGCAAGGAAGTGGATACTGCTACTCTATATTTAACATTATCTCTCTTTTGGCTCTCACTCTGGTTTTAATTTAAAGAAAAATAATCTAGAATTAGAGGTAGATAAATGGTCAGCAACAGCAAACTGTGTTCTGTCTGCCATGTCTCCAGGACTACCCAGCCCAACTAGGAAAAACAAATGTGTTGGTCTTTTTAAAATATTAGATGACTGAATTGCTTAGGCACAAGCTGCTTGAAACAAAAACTATTCCCCGAAGCTCCCAATTTATACCAAGCAGAGAGCAAAGACAGCATTCGTCCAGGTAATCCATCATTTAAACATTGTGGGACATCTACCATGACACCCAACTGCCTAATCTTTCGCTAATGAGAAAGAGATAGACTGCTGAAAAAATCTCCTCCATTTGATTAGTCAACGTAATCACAGATCTGTTACTTGGGCTTGCAATGTGACAAATGTACTGTAAGAGAGGTGAGAGAGTTGTCTAAAAATAGCAAGTCAAAAATGGAGAAAATTTTGAGTAGATACATGGGTTATAAGATCTGAATGAAATAAATTATGCAATGGGTAGGATCTTTGTGCGATGAGGTAGCGTCTTTTGGATACCAGCATGGTGACTCAATACACCAGATAAGAAATACACAGTGCAGTCATTAACATAACTACTGATTACTTCTGTTAGACCTTAGTTGTTTGTTTTTCATTATACTACACCACGGGTGTCAAACTCGCTGCGTCACATTGCCATCACGTGACGTATCGGGATGTTTTTTCCCCTTCACGGAGCTGAGGTGGGCGTAGCCTGTGCATGATGCATCCGGCCCACGGGCCACCAGTTTGACACCCCTGTACTAGACCATCTTGAAGTGTTAAAACTGGTAGCACTTACTGTAGATGAAGACCAATGTTAGGATTATTTTAGACACCACTCTAATTACAGGGAGAAAGTATGTCACAGTCTGATGAAGAAGTGATGACATGGCCAACCCAAAGAAGCAAGGAAGCTTGATGTCACAGTTACTAACAATCACAATATCTAAAGCAAGAACACATTATAAAGCAAGAACACATGAAATAAAATGTAAGAAACTGAGTATTTAAGAAGTAAACAAACTTGAGTGTTTGTTTACCCCGAGTGAAATTAACCGCTAAATATGATATGCTATGCATTTTGACAACCACTGCCAGTTGCTGCAGATTTGGTGGTATACAAATGGGAGAGACCTGTTTTGATCTAAGGTAGCCAAAAATCAGAAGGAGTCTGGTAGAACCTTTTGTTAAGCTTTTATTAAAAGGCATATTATTTTGTGAAGTACATCTCACTTCATCAGATTCACTGAGCGGTCAATGGGTATACCGTAGGTTTTAAATTAGGACAAGGTGGGGAAATAAAGGGAGAGGAAGACAGGTCCCAATTCATCTCAGTTTAAATTTTGCATCAATGTAGTTGCTTCAAGCAACATAAACCAGACTCTAAATATATGGGCACTTCCAATAGAGAACATCTGAATCAGTTCCTAATAGTAAGTAGAGTACATGTAATTCACTTATCCAGCTAATCCAAGTGTAAATTGCAGAGCAGTTCATAGATTATTGAGGTCATATATATGGGTCAAGTTTAGAAAATTAAAGAAAGAGTTGATCCAGCAAGTCTTGACTTGACTTGAATCTCGAGTCAGAATCCAGGATCAATATAAGTAAGAGATTCAGAACATTTCAGTTATAATATGTAAAAGAGAACATGAAAACCTATGAGAAAAAAGTAAGAGATTGTATGAAAACCACATTTTTTCTAAACTGATATATACAGCTCAGAAAAACAGGTACTGAGAAAAGAAGAAAAAGATAGATGGTTTCAAATTAGGCACTTGGATATGATTAGTAATACCGGAGTATCAGGGACTGCAAGATGAGCCAACAAACCTGGACAAATAAAGACTATGATGATAAGCAAGCATAAATTCATGTATTTTGGACATCTGATTTAAGCGAATGATAGTCAAGAAAAATGACTGTGCTTGGCAAAATTGAGAGAAGTAGAAGAGGAAGGCAATGGATCAAGTGATGGAGAGGATCATGTTCTTGGAACACTACAGATTTTGGCCAAAGGCAAGTTGAGATGTCAAGCATTGGATGCTCAAGAATCAATATGTCATAGTTGCATCTCATGTTGTAATGCTGATAGCCATGCATGCATGCATGCATCCACCCATCCATTTACTGTACATCTAGAGTATGCATCTACAGTACATTTTAAATCTCATGCATGATTGAGAAAGCAATATCTGGTTTCAAATAGTACTAAAGGGATCTATGATAATCTATCATGTGAATTCACATGTATCTTTCCTCATATTCAGCATATCTGCCATGTTGGCCTAGTAAATCATTAAATGAACAGTTTTTCAAAATCTATCTTTATGTTCCTCTTTTTGATTGTCACTTTGAAATAATCCTCTGCACATATCCAAAGAGTGTCATGCGATGCCCTGGATCCATGTGTATCAACCAGCGTGGTGCCATGGAACATAGGATCCATTATTTTTTTTATTTATGCACTGATCCTAGATTTGACAGTGGCTCTTTTTAAATTTCTCTGGCAAACACGTTTAGATTTTGAAATGTGGATGCATACAAACTACCATATTTTGGAGAGTGAACTATTGTTTATTGATTTTATCTGTGACAATAGATGTGCATAAAAACCAACGGCTTATGTAAAGTTACATGTCTGAGATTTAGGTTGGTTGTGGAGTGGTAGCACAATGAATGATTCATTGAACTTCCCAGTACAGTGTATGAATTTGCGTCTTTTGAAAATATTTGGGAGAGGCACGGTTTCTATGATTCATAAGGATTTATGCCTCAGATCCATGAGTTAGCTCTGATTTAACTTTTCATATAAAATTATGATAATTCTTAAAAATTTGCACCTTAGAATCTTCTTCCCATAGGGTCCAAAAATAACCAGATCAGCTGAAATTCAAAAAAAAAAAATCTATTCTATTTTGCATCCCGTTAGAATAAAAATAATTAAAAGTTGTGATTTTGTTCTTTTAGTCTGTTGAGAAAGAAATGGGATTTATAGCTTCATGGTATTTCAGGCAAGTATCATGTAAAAATTTAGAGCATCCATATTCAAGGCTTTGGGGAAAGGTGGTTGCATCGTGGCAATGCCAAAAATAATCAGAATGATGATTCTGATGGCTGATTCTGTGCAGAAGCATGTGGGCTATGTTTCTGGTAAATCTCATATAGAAAGCACAAGAATCCATGTTTCAGAGCCACATTTTGAAACCGTCAATGTCAGATATCTATGGCAATTCACGGTCATCCAGTTAATGGTTGTCCCAAAAGTGTTTTTTCAAAAGACAACTGGAATTTCTTTTTTTTTTCCTTGAAGACGTTTCGCTTCTCATCCAAGAAGCTTCATCGGTTCTGACTGAATGGTGGAGAATAGAAGGATTTATATTCCTTGCAGACATTTGGTCATTAGCACTCTCTGAGAGTCGTTGAGGCCACTTGAAGGTTTATGAAGGGACAGCCCTTTCAGCAGTTCCAAGAAGGTTCCACATCCATTTGCACTATTGTGGTGACCCTGAGGGCACAGATAAGCCTCCAAGTGGCCTCAACGAATCTCAGAAAGAGTGCTAATGACCAGATGACTGCAAAGAATATAAATCTTTCCATTCTCCAACATTTAGCCAGAACTGAAGAAACTTCTGGGATGAGAAGTGAAATGTCTTGAAGGAAAAACAAAGAAAGTTTAGTTGCCTTTTGAAAAAGCACCTTTGGGACATGTCAATGTCAGAATTCATCAGAATAATTATGGCTCAATTCTCTGCAGAAAGTTATGGTATGGCTTTATGTAAGTGTCACCAGAAATTGTGAACTGCAGTGAGGCTCAGTGGCTCAATTCCATGTTTTTCCACCAGAGTAGTGCCAAAAAATCTTAGGATATATGATTGTGATGGCAGACTGACTGCTGTGCAAATCAGTAAGATCTAAGGAAATCCACATTTTGCCCCATGCTGGCACCAAAAATAATTGGATCTGTTATGCTTAAAACTATGGTTATGACATGGTCCCCAGGTAAAATTATAAGAATCTTTGAGGAACCACATCTCAGACCCCAAATAGTTAAGGTGCCCTCTGGACAGCTGGATATGATACGTGATAAGACAATAGCTTCATGTGGGTCTCATGTAGAAATTATGTGAATCCATAATTTAGATCCACATTTTGTACCACAGCAGAATGAGAAACTGTTGATTCCTGATTTTGTTGCTGATTCCATGCAAACAGCTGTGATCTACGATTTGAGTGTGGTTTCCTGTGGATTCTTTATAAAAAAAAATCATGCAACTCACAAAAATCCAAGTCTGAGTTCCACATGTTTTTGTTATCACTGTGTCAATAATTACCACGCCATGTGATGGTACATGTGCTCGGCAATTTGAGGGTGGTTTCCTAAGGATCTCCTATAGAGATCATGCAAATGCATTGGACTTTTTAACTGCATAATGAACATATGATGTAATCGCGATTTGTTAGTACTTTCGAGGGGAATCCCATGTCAGAATTACAGGCTGGATTTCATGACGCCAACTTTACTCCAGACCTTTGTGCTCCATCCTAAATTCGAGCCACGAGAACTTGGTAACTAGGGCTAAGTGATAAATCCGAGGAAAACAAAAACAGAAGAGCCGTAGGACCAGAAACACGAAGAAAGTCCTTTGGCTGAGTGAGTGAGAATAACGTTAAGGTACCCCCCCCCCACACACACACACACAACCGACTAGTTGGGAAGTTACTACTTTCTAGTGCGGGGGCGATCGGGCTTTATTCCAATGTCCGGCTCGCGGTTCAGTTCTCTCCAGCCACTGGGAGAGACGGTTTGCTCCCACCCACCCACCCCCAAACAAACAAGAAGGTGCGATCCGGCCGGGTGTCAGCCGCAACCCCAGGAAAGAAATCCAAAGCAGCCTAAGAGGAGCCTCCGCGTCCCTCCTTCCCCATCCTCCCCCAGTCGCTGCCGCTTGCAGCTGAGAATGCCCCCCTCCGTGCACATGGCCAGCAGGGCGAAGAACCGCCGCCACGGCCGCCGAGAGGATCCCGAGACTCGCCTTCGTCGTCTTCTTCTTCTTCTGCACCAGCAGAAGCAGCCACCGCTACCGCCGCCCTCCTTCTCCCCCGGGACTTGATCGCAACGAGATCAAGACCGTCCCAACCGCAGCTTTCTCCCCACTGTCTCTCTCTCTCTCTCTCTCTGCTCCTCTCTCTCTCTCTCTCTCTCCTCCTTCTCTCTCTCTCTCTCTCTCTCTCTCTTCTCCTCCTCTCTCCCGTTACCTCGCTGCCTCCGTTTCACGCAGCCCTCTCCGGTGCCCTCCACCTGCGTGGGCCGAGACCCCGAGGCTGACAGCCCCCCGCATCCGCGCCAACCCACTGAACTTCCTTCTCCTCCCACCCCTCCACACACACACACACACACACAGCCCCAGCTTAACTCCCCAGCGCGGTTAGGAGGGGGGGGGAGAGACGACACCGGCGGCACCCCCCCCCCTCCCCTCCTGGTCACCTCCACCTCGGGTCCAACTCAAGGGTCCCCGGAGAAGCCGACAGGACCGAGCAGCCGTCCTTACCTGGATGCAACATACTTTGGAAATAGAAGATGACGAGGGCGAAGGATCCCAAGCAAGTGACCAAAACCATCCGACAAATCCGATTGATCCTCATCACTTCCAGCAACGCCTGCTTCATGGCTTTGTCCCGGCGAGAATACTGTAGGTAGGTGGCGGGGAGGAGGGAGACCCTCACCCCGCAGGCTCTTGCCCGAGAGTTGCGTGACGGAGGAGCCGGAGCGCACGATCGCAGGGGCAAGCGGCAGCCTGGGCAACCGACCGGCTTCTTCGGGGAACTGGGCTGGCGCGATGCTGGCGGCGGCGGCGAGAGCTCCCTCCTCCTTCCGCTGCTGCTCTGGAGGATGCCTTGGACAGCAGCTCGCAAGCGCTGCTTCTTTTGGCTGGGAGCTAGTCCTAGCCTGGGGTCTACCACTCGACTTAGATTGAGGGGGGAGGACCACTGAGGAAGCCTGTGTAACCTGCGGAAGGTCCGCATCACCTCCGAGAAGGTCGCCTTGGAATACCATTCGACTCACCCTACTGGAGAATATGGTCGCGTCCGACTGTTTCCCAAGCCGTCTCGCCCTTTCTTCGCGGTCCTAAAGTCTCCCGAATCGCAGAGGGATGCAGTGCGCAGGCTGAAGTGGGTTCGTGGTCTCGGATGGTGAGGAGCATCTCCTCCTATCCCGTCTGGCCAGGTGAAAAAAGGTTTGTCTGGGGAAGGTTTCCATGCTCTCCTTTCTAAAGTACCCGGAGCTTTTGCTGTTTGAACCCGCCTGATGATGAGTTCTGGGGTTCTTGAAAATATTCCTCATTTTTCCAAGCATTTTGGTCGGAGGTAATACAGGTAAGGTGACCATATTTTCTTGGAAAAATGCCTGAAGAGGGAGCAGATATGAAGAGGTTCATAAGCATAAAATGTGTTTATAATTTTATTTTATTTTTTAAAAACGTTCAAGAGTACAACCAAGAACACATTATAATAAAAATATCTAAAATTAAACAGTATATGTATTTTTAAAAAAAAACACAATTCAATTTCTATATTTTTCTCATGAATATGAGAATATGAACTGTCCATTAAGTGATACCCATAACAGTAAAAGTTAAATGACCAAAATAATGGACAAAAAAGTGAGTTTTTGAAGAATAAATAAATCTAAAGCACAGCTTTCTGAAATAAAGCTTTATAATAAAGGATGTCCTTTATAATAAAGGATGTGTGGTCATTATAAATATAGGTATTAGCCAACTGAGGATTTTTCTCTATATATATTTCATGGTCCAGTACAAATATTTATATAAGAATTTATTTTAAATAGAAGGAGAGGTTTCTTCAGAGAATAAAAGGTAGATGTGGAGAAAATAAATAAATGAAATACTTACTTGAAATGCATTTTCAGAAACTCTTGGTAGCCACAGCAGCCAAACTGTTATACACATCAGGCTAAGACATTTCATCCATTGAGGTATTAAGCAACCTAAACTGAAACAACAACAAAAAAAGAAAAAGAAATATTCTCTTGATCTTAACTAATTTCAATCTGTTTTTTAATTTTTTTGTTCTAGATGTTGTAAACTGCCTTGAATGCTCATATAGGCGGGATTGCTGAGTTGAAATAAATAAATAAACATTATCCAAGTTTTCAGTGTCTTTTGTTCAATTTTGGAAGCTAGACTTCAATTGAGAAGAAATAAACATGATATCCAAATATCCATGAAAGAAGGAGGAGTTGCTCAGCAAAGGAGGATATCTGAATTTCAATAGAGAAATTTCTAATTTTGGGATAGGAAATATGTGAGCACTGTCTGGTCAAGACCTAAAATAGGGTTAATACTTTTTTTTTAGAAACTCATACCCCCCCCCCTTTAAATCCTCACACTAAAGACGAATCTAGCAAATCTGGACATTACCTGCATGAGAGATGCAACTCCAACTCCATCACCTTTGCATTGTCAATCCTCAACTTGTTTCTTTTCTAATACAGGAAAATTAAGAAGCTGGGAAACTGCAATTCTCCATGCAAAAAAAGAGCTCATAGTGACAGACTAGCTTGTTATCTACAGATCCTGTCTGCAGATCTGCAGATCACTTATTAATTCTTTCTTTGTCACTTGATGACATGACTTTAAAAAAATCCTTTAAAATAAGGGTTTCTTTAAACAAATAAAGAGGAGGCCCATCTTCTATCTGTCAACAATGTACTTTGAAAATTTATTCTGAAGACACAAGACACAACAGGTTTATAGCCAGACAGGAACAAACACAGAATAATCATAACTTTTTGAGGCTATGATAGCACAATGGATACTTGCGAAAAAAATAAATCCGGACAACTTGGCTTTTTGATGTCCTAAAATCCTTAGGGAGACTTTTGATGCTACACACCCTAATCTGTGAAAGTAATCGATGCAATGTACTGAATCAGTAGAATTTATGCATCCCTCTACATTGTGCAATACTGTACTGCTTTCAGCTGTAAAACAACCTCTGCTACAAAGATTATGAAAGATAAAGGCAAGTAGGAGAATTTATCCTTGATGCTCATTTCAACAGCATTAATTTATGACTAGTTCTATATGAAACACAAATTAAGATATCAGATCTACATGACTCAAGTGTCCAAATAAATCAAAACAGATATACATGCATTCATACAAGAGTCCAGAGTGATTTCTTTTCTTTTCTTTTCTTTTCTTTTCTTTTCTTTTCTTTTCTTTTCTTTTCTTTTCTTTTTTTCTTTTTTCTTTTTTCTTTTCTTTTCTTCTTTTTTCTTTTCTTTTCTTTTTTCTTTTCTTTTCCTTTTCTTTTTTCTTTTCTTTTCTTTTCTTCTTTTCTTTTCTTTTCTTTTTTCTTTTCTTTTTTCTTTTTCCCCCTTTTCTTTTCTTTTTTTTTGCCAGACTTTGGCATAGCTTATTTTTCTTTTTTATACATTTCTCTTGCCTCTTTTCCCCATTGCTACATACCAGACTAAGACACCTATTGCAGTTTGGTGTCGTTAAAATAAAACAAGTTAAAATATGGTTTTCTGAAGGAGTCAAAGCAGCTCTTTTTACTAGTATTTCAACATTGCCAGCTCTAACATGCTTGCAATTAATTGAGTTTGCTTTAATAGCAGGGTACCCTATGGACTAATTCTTTCTTCAGGCCAGGAGGTTGTTCCAGTAGAAAGGCATGTTCGCTGTTGTCCCCACAATTTCCTGTATTTTACTTGCTAGAAATTACCATTCTCATCCCCTGGTATGACATAAGCTTACTGAGTACTGAAGTTCTCTGTCTTGTCCTCTTTTATCTCTGTTAATATCAAATTGAGAAGTAGCCTGAGGCTATCAGGCTTTAACTCATTTCATTCCATTGTTATTCAGTTTACGATGAAATCAAAATTAGTTTTCCCTGGTCCTGCTTGATTTTTCAAGCATGTGGGCCTTCTAAAGCCCAAATGAGCTTTCAGCCTAGAAAAAAATGAGGTACAGACCTCTTGCCTAATGATACAAAATGTGTGGCATGCTATAAGTGGCAGGTTCCTGACCAGTGAAATATCCAGGATAGGCAAATGTTGTTTGATGGTGTTAAAGGTACTGTCACAGGATGTAAGCTGCCTTTTAGAAATTGACTGATGATGATTTTATCAATGCCAATGGTGTTCAAGTGGTGCTCCAGATGTTTTGGGTTTGCATCCAAGCACCACCACCACCACCACCTACTACTACTACTACTACTGATCATCACACAGCCAGATGTTCAGACTGGGTTTGGCATTTTTGTCTACCTATTGAGTTCTTACCAAGGACCTGGGATAGGCAAATCTGGATGTTTGACAGTGTTACAGATATCGTCGCAGGATGGAAGCTGTTGTTGTTTTTGTTTTTGTTGTTGTTGTTGTTAATATTGATTTAATCTTCAATGTGATTCACAGTCTGGGGCTGGTAAAAACTTAACAGTTCAAGTCCTCACCAAGGACCTAAGAACTCTTAAGATATTATTATTATTGTGCCTGACTCCTGATGATTCTGAAATTCAGCAATGCCATTATTGAAAACCACTAAATAAAATGCTTTCTAGTCATCCAACTCATGTACTTTTAAAGCACCCATTCCAAGTTGTGTTTCTGATGTCATAAAAGGACAACAAATTGTGAATTATCAAATATTTATCACTGAGTTGACTGAAATTTTTATTGTCAGGGAGGAGCGAGATGCTCTTGTGCCTAAAGAACTACAAGATCCGACAGAGTTGGCATGCTCCATATCCCATCAATTAAACAGTGTCATCTTATGGGACCCAGGAAGCATGCCTGCTCTGTAGCTGCATTGCCCTGTGGAACAATCTCCACCTCATATTGGGTTGGCCCCAACCCAGCTGGTTTTTAGGAATGTCTTGAAGAAATGCTTCTTCTCCCAGGCATTGAATAGGATGTTATATTGAGCTTGTTTTAATTATGTGGTATGTGTGTTAGTGTGTTTGGCATAATGTGCTTTTTTTCCCTTACTGTGATGTTTTTAATCCCAATGTTTTTAATCCCAATGTTGGTTGGCAAGTGGGTGGCCATGAGTGGCCATATAAATTGAAGGAATGTATGAATGTACTGTTTTGGCTACCAGTAACACAAACCCACACAACTTTCAAATAAAAGAATCTACAACATATAGCTGGCAAATAGCTGATTCAATCAGATGGACCCAAGCAGAACAATTGACAAAAGGAAGTTATTCTGTCTGTGAGAATATAGATCTGGAAATCTAGAATCTCGCTATGCTAATATTCATTTATTGTGCTTTGCAAATGTTTATTATAGTCCAAACTAAGTTTATTTTCTATAGCAAGTTCATGCTGAAGGTATTCAGTTTATGATACAGTAGATATGCAAATAAAGACCTTATGAATTTGAAACAGATGCTGGTTGCAAAAAGATAACAGATGATAAAATGATGAGTAGATTTTAAGAAATATATAAAACAATGAGGAAAGGAGTATTGTAGCTTACTTGAACAAGCTGTTGTTAATCCCTATGTTCCCATCTCAATAATATAAGATATCATATTGTACAACAAGAGGGCCTTGGGATCTCCATAGATCAAGTAGCTTCTAGACTTCATTGAGTGCCAGAGGATTTTAGGGTTGGAGTAGTTATGATGTGGGCTGGTTACAGTCCTTACTCCACATGGAAGAATCTATGCCCAGCAGGATAGTTTAGCGTGAAATGATAAGTAACTAACAACATTACAGGAATGACAACTCAAGCTAAGACAGTTTGATGGTTACAGAGCAGTTGAGAATCTCAAATTTAAGCTTCCATAACCAGACCAATTACTTAACTAAAGACTCTTGAAGAGTCATTTCATAGCCTCTTTTTGTAATCTTTAACAAGATGGCTGTATTGCCAGGGGAACTGGAAAATGGTCAGTGTCACCTGACAGATGGAAACATGCCACTCATAGAAAAAAACACAAACCTAGTACAAAACCCCTGTCCAACCCGACCCACTCTGATGCAGCCCCATTGGTGCTAAGCAATCGATTTCATGGACTCTCCCTAGAAGACAATATGCATAGAAAAGAAACATCATCAAATGTCCCTAAAAAGTAGCACTATCAAATACTTCTGTGATAGATAGAAAAATATCCCAAACCTCCCTAGGAAAAAAAAGGCGAGTGTTGGTGATAGGAGATTCAATTCTCAAGGGGAAAAAACCAGCCATCTGTAGACCAGACAGTCAATCCAGACAGGTATGTTGTTTCCCTGGAGCAAAAATCAAAGATGTGGCTGAGAACCTAACCAAAATAATAAAACCCACAGATTACTACTCTTTTCTACTACTACATGTAGGGACGAATGACACAAAAAAGGACTTGAAAACAATATTGAGTGATTACGAGCAGCTAGGCAAGAAAGTCAAGGACTTAGGTGCACAAGTAGTTTTTTTCATCTGTACTGCCAGTGAAAGGTCAACATAAGAGAACCTCTGGCTTCAAAGAGGAGGAAAAGAGGATACAAATGAGCACAAACCAGTTAGCTTGATATCAGTACTAGACCAGCAGTTGATTAAGCATTTAGAAAAGAATCCATTGCTTTCCAGGAACCAATGGAATTTCTCAATCATAAATCATGTCAAACCAATCTAATCTGGCTATCCTATCAGATCAGACTGGTTTGGGATAATGGGCCAGCAAGATGAATTTCAAAGGACAGATACAAAGTCTTAACATTAGTTAGGAAAAGTAAAAAGGCATGGATATAGAAATGTGTGGGGGCGGGGATCAGTGGTGAAATCCATTTTTTTTTACTACCGGTTCTGTGGGCGCGGCTTGGTGGGCGTGGTGTGGCTTTGTGGGTGTGGCTTGGTGGGCGTGGCAGGAGAAGGATACTGCAAAATCTCCATTCCCACCCTACTCCTGGGGGAAGGATACTGCAAAATCCCCATTCCCACCCCACTCTGGGGCCAGCCAGAGGTAGTATTTGCCGGTTCTCCGAACTACTCAAAATTTCCGCTACCGGTTCTCCAGAACCTGTCAGAACCTGCTGGATTTCACCCCTGGCGGGGATATGCTGGCTGGGGAATTCTGGGAGTTGAAGTCCACATAGTTTAACGTTGCGAAAGTTGAGAAAACTCTATATACTATGGAGAAAAGAGAAGAAAAAGCCTCGGGCACAGAACTTTTGCTTTTGGAGGTGACCCTGAATCTGATGTAATGTCTAGTTTTTGCCTCAAAATGAAAGATCTACAACAAGTGAAATACTAATATCCAATTGTTTATTATTCATGTGGTGTTGCCATTTGCAAATTGTTTTTCAATGGTTAATATGCGCTCTGTCCCAAGCTGGAAGGATTGAACGGAAATAAATTTCAACAGAGTAACTGCAATGTGTGTGTGGGGGGGGGGGGGAAATCCATTGCACTGAAGTTGCTACAGCAGCACTTACATATTTATTTATTTATTTATTTATTTATTTATTTATTTATTTATTTATTTATTTATTTAATATATTTATACGGCCACTCATCTCATATAGGCATGATTCTGAGAAGCTAGCAGTTAAAAACAGAATAAAAAGATAGGTTTTTTTAAAAAAAATCATCCAATTTTTAAAAACACAAACAACATAAAAATAACAGCAGCGAGAACACAAAGAAATGGGCTCCACCCATACTATCAGACTTGGTAACACAACCAGGTTTTCAGTATCTTGCAAAAGGCCAGCAGGGTGAGAGGGCAAATCTTATCACTTGGGGGAAATGAAGTTCCATAGGGTAGGTTCCACAGCAGAAAAGTCTCTCTTCCTGGGCATGGCCAGAACGTGTGAAATGGATTTAGGAGTTTAAGAAGACCACTAGCAAAACATTACTCAGCAATAGATACTGTGGCTGAAAAGTTATTGAAATTCAAGGCTGCATCAAAATAATTCTGGTGTCCAGATCACAAGTAATGATGATGATAATAATAATAATAATAATAATAATAATAATAATAATAATAATAATAATA